>MNCI01001925.1:0-51266 GCA_015680685.1 Gnetum montanum
AAAACGTGTTGAGCCATGGAAGGCTTCTTTTTGAAACACTAGTTATAGGAAATGGTAAGGTAAGTTGCGAAAACCCTGCAACTGCCTGAAAATATTATGTGTAGTGTGCACCGTGGGGTTTTGTGATGACGTTGAAGGCACGTAAACCTGAAACAGAAACCCGAAACTAAAGATTTCACTACTGGAATTTAAAGAACTGGTATCGCAAAGCTCTGATGGGCAGCAACAACCTTAGGGGGTCCTNTTGGTATCGCAAAGCTCTGATGGGCAGCAACAACCTTAGGGGGTCCTCCTGCTGCGGTAAAGCTTTCTTTTCATTCTTATTATCGCGTTTCATCCAAAAATCGTTCTCTGTTGAGCCACGTTCGTTCCTAAAAATCATTTTATGCTTCGCTGCTATCTTCCTTGTCCTTCGCCCATGCGTTGTGGAGCAAGGCCCTGGTGTTGACTCGTGCGGTGCAGAAACCAGTAGGGTTTGGTTACCCTACTCGCGCGGAGGTCTTTGTGTTTCTATTTACAGAGGCGGCCAACACTGCTTATGGTTTGCCATTTTTTCGGACCTCCATAGACCCAAAAAAAAAATGAAATGTTGATGTCTGCTTCTCTCTTTTCTTTTTCTGGAAATAGCTTCTTTGAGTTACGTGGCGCGGTGCTTAGCAACAGAATGAAGCTTCATCCGGTGCAGATCATAATCAGAGGGCTCAGCACTAGGAACAAATCTCGGGCTCACGGTTCTCTGGGAATTTTGATTTTCTGGAACGCGATGAATTTTTTTTATGTTCTATTGATTTTCTGGAACGCGATGAATTTTGATTTTTGTATGTATTATTTTTTTTGGAAACGGGAACAGTTTATGTTACCTTCAACAATTTAAATGATAAATTTATAATCCAAAAGTAAGGTGGAACAAAGACTCTGGAACGCTTTCCATCAAAATATGAATTGCAATATTTCTGTCTTGCTGAATTTGTGTTGCTGCAGAGGTTGCTTTCTAGAATAAAATGGATACAACACAAATTTTACTTAAGATGCCCTCTGATTTGTTATATCTTTATATCATATAAATGGTAAATTGGGCTTCTTTCATAATCCCACTATGTATAGGAACACATTTTTTTTAAAAAAAATGCTACTTATTCTTTTTCCTCTCAAACCCAAATTTTAGCCACTTCTTCAAGAACTTTTAACCAATTTAACCTTACTAGCCTGCTTCATGAAATGGCCAAATGTGCCAACAAGTTGATGAGTGGCTAGGTACCCGCTACACTCAACCATACGAATACGAGCGTTCACGCACGATTTGGTTGAACTTCATAGATGGACTAGTTGTGGTGTCTAGATGATTACACATTGATCACAGTTTGCTATCTTCCCACCTGGACTAGTATTTTCTTTGCCACGTATGGTTTAGTCTAGAGTGAGGTGTATGATGTGGTCCTAAACTAATGCTACTCCTAGAGGCAATGGAAAATAACTTTATTTTAAGCTAATAGGGAATGAGAAGAAAAATCTAAGGTAGCCTATATGCGATGAGCATCCGTACACATCTTGGACTTCATGTACTACTTCTGGGATTACCAAGTGCATGTTACTGAAACACTCCTAGATACACTACTAGGATACCAAGTAGTCACACTTAAATGGTCATGATTATGCCATACTCATTCCATGTTTAATAATAGGGATAGTAAATGAAGGTAAAGAAGTATTAATTAAGAAAACAATAAATAATAATAATAGTCAAACACTTAAAACTAAGTGAATGCTGCAATGATGAAGTAATGTCGATCTTTATTGCTGGTCATGTGCATGTCTAAGTATGTCACACTCGAATAAAGGTTCCGTACAATTACAATCATCAAATTGCGGGCATGCAATGGGGAAAGGATTGAAATGAATTGAAATTGAAAAAAAAGACTCTACTTTAATACTAACTTACTAACTCCCCCCTTCCTATGTGCCTAAATGTGGTATTTATAGGCTTACACAGGAACCATGATATTGTGTATTTGATATCATTATCGAGGTTGCGATATTGCATACCCAATATCAAGGGTCTGATATCAAGGGTATGATATCAACACATGCTGATATCAAGGGTCTGATATCAGCACTTGACAAACTTTGATTCATCAATGGTCCTATAGTGTACTATGATCTAACATTTGCAACATCACAAGAATCTCCATTCGAGCCTCCTAATTAAGATTTTCTTGAAATACATGCAAGAAGGATTATAATACCTTCATAACAGAGGAAATCACCTTGGTGCCACTTGAAACAAGCTAGAAGGTGGAGCCCATGCTAGAACTACACTATTAAAACCAACAAAAATAAATGATTAACCAATCCATTAAAAAAGCATAATTGTTAACATAATTATCAACCAAACCATTAACATTATTGTTAATGCATTAATCTACCATTAACCATGATTTTTCTACTTTTGGATTTAACCATGAGGATTCCAACATCAGGCGTTTGATAAAACTATATGGTTGATACCAATCTAACTAGCCATCAAGGATTGTTTTGTCTAATACCTTTCTTATCTAGGCCAAACCTCATGTATGACAATGCCTAACTATTGGGTAGAACCCTTAAGTAACATCAATTTCCAATTGTTTGGTTACATTATGTCTATTATCAACACTATAGCTTTCCTTAGTCCTAGCTCCTCATCACCATCCAAAAAGCAAGGTTGATACTAACTGTAAAATAAGGATTGATCATGAAATACCAACCACCCCATCATTTGCTTGTGTTGCAAATCATGTTTAATGCATTTCAATTATTTTACCAAGCTTTTGAACATGTTGAACATGCCCATACACCTCTAAAATGTCCTCTTGTCATCAAAAGAAGAAGGTGCCACAAGAGAAAAATAAGCATGATGTGCAAAATGAAAAGTCATAAAACCAACAAATTATGGATTGATCATCAAACTAGGGTTAGATCAACAACATATATGGTATGCCTAGAGCATCAAACCATCACAAGGAAAAGTAAATACAAAAAGGTAGCCCACTTATCAAAATTAATACAATCAAAAATATCTCCTCTACCTTAAAAAATAAGTAAGAATAGGTTTGCATTTGAAAATTGTCAAGAGATCTGCCAATCACCCCTAGAAGAGAGTGCAAAATGTTTGGTGATGCTAAGCAAGCTAACGTTACCAAGTATTTATAAGTACAAAAGGTAAGATATAAACAATTCCAAGAAGAAATAACTAATAATTATTTTCTAAAAATAAGATAACATATATCCACATATGACCCCATTGGTCAACCAATAGGTTAAAGTCTCTAAGAGAGTACTATAATGAGTCTCATTCCCAAAAATGGTTTCCAAGATAAAATAAAAGGATAATTATAATAAACCCAAAATATTTGATTAACATGTCTCATAACCATATTCTTACATTATTTCAAAATCAAGTAATATAAAAATATAATTTAAATAAAATATAAAAAATACTAATAATCCTTTCAATATGTCCTTACAAGAGGTTCTAAGCATTAGTAAATGCTGAGAAATGATAATCAAGAAAAGAAATATAAACAAATATTATTTCTAAATATGTAATAAGAGCATGGTCCAAGGTCAAAACCTTAAGAAACATAATATCAAGATATCATAAAACATGTAAGGGTTCTTGGAACCGTGAAATAATTGTAATATAGGTTGGTTTGGTAACCTTATGTCATAGGTTAGATTCTACTAGGTAGCATTGAGTTATAAAATTTTATAAATCTTAGGGTGTATCTATGTTTCACTAATTTTGGGTTCCAACACCTCTCAATTAGAACTTTATAACTCAATATTGCCAACAAAATTGAACCCATAATTTGGAGCTTTTAAATAAAAAATATTACTACTAGACTAATACTTTAGTGTTATTATTAAAAAAAAATTTCAAAAAACATGCCCATAGCTAGATTCAAGTAAAAGATCATCATCATCATCATCATCCTATAGTGCTAAATGAATGTAAAGATAAACACCAAAATAATAGAAAAAAGCTAGACTTGTTTAAAACCTATGCTTTGGAGATTCATGAATCCCATAAAATTTTTATGAACCTTATGTTTCCAAAGTGGGAGAAGCACGTAAGATTCTTTTGGAAACTTTTAATTTATTTTAAATTAAAAATAATGTTTAATAGTAGTAAAATGTGAAAAAAATTAAAAATATTTTATTTAAATATTTTATTATTTTGTAATTCATGTCCCCACATGTGAACTCATCCCAATCTTTGAATATGCTTACGTACCCAAAAGCGAATTGAATAGCATATCCTCGATTCTTCAGTTCCAAAAATCGGGTTCATTTAATGCATAGTTTAAAATCATTGATTAAGTAAAATATATCATCCTATTGTCCAAACAAAATAGGTTGGCTAAATGAATGTAAAGATAAACACCAAAACAATAGAAACAATCAAGACTTGTTTAAAACCAACGAGCATGGCCATAGCTGGATTAAGTAAAATATATGAAAAGATAAATGTAAAGATAAACATTAAACAACAAAACAATAGAAACAAGCACCAAATTAAACGGTAAAGACATCAGCTTGTTTTGCGTGTGAAAATGCACGAGTCCTCGGGAATGTCCAAATTTAACAATGCAGGAACCAAATCATGATCGTGTCATGAGGCAAAATATTTCCGTTAATTACGTGCGTGTAAAAGTCCAGCCATCTGAGATTTTGGTATAAATACTGTTCATGGCATACCAGAAACAAAACAGAAAATCAAGGTCTTTCGCTACGCTACAGTCTGCAAAACGGCAAAACCAGAAGCAATGGCGTCGAGGATTATCCTTCTTCAACTGTGCATGATTGCCATGGCTGCCTTTCACGTTGCAGAATCGCATCCAATTCTACATGCAAATCCGGAGTTGGTGAACATGACTGTTTACCTGCACGATATTGTGATTGGACCGAACAAGACGGCCATTAGAGTTGCAGGCACAAATTTCAGCTCTAATAATAACAACGGCGCTTTCAGTTTCTCCTTCGGTGATATCACAGTCATCGACGATCTGGTGACTCTGGGCCCTGAAAATACATCTGCTGTTGTGGGTCGAGCACAGGGGATGTATATAAACTCCGCCTTTTCTACCACGGAGCCGAATCTTCATCTGAGCTTTTCGTTGGTGTTCCACATGAAAAAATATAATGGCAGCACTCTGCAGATCGAGGGTGCTGATCGCGTTAATTTGGCTGAGAGGGATGTGGCAATTGTGGGTGGCACTGGTGGGTTTCGATTGGCCAGAGGAATTGCTACGTTCTCTACCATTACACCTCAGCTTCTCAAAATCCGTCTCCAGTTTTACCACATGTGAAGGAATTCTTCTCCATTCACAACTGCACTTGATTTTCCGGTTCTTCCTTTCTCCCTTTCAAGCTCTCTCTTCCTGATTCCCTAGCATCTTATTTTCAATTGAGGTACTCGAGCGTCATTATATTTTGTACCGCATTTCTAGTTACTTTCGGTAATAAAATAATAAAATAATTTCACTATTCTCTGTTTATTTTTTATGTTGTTTATTTGTTCATTATTTGAAGTAATGGTAACGTACTTGTTTCTTTGTTTTTCAATCTGCTGCAAAAAGGTTAGGTTTTTTCTCATCTACCTATTAGGTTTTTTCTCATCTACCTATAATGTTAAGAATGGGCTTTAACCAGATTGAAAAATCCTTTTACATAGGAAAATTATCACTAAGTTATAAAAATAGCATAGTCAAGATCCGAGTAAATCGGGCTAAAAATAGGATTTAATTTTCGGGCTAAAAATAGGATTTAAATTAGAAAAAATAGTGAAAGATATGTACCGAAGTTGGCTGCTAACTTTTCTAATTTTTGACTTATTGAAATATAGAATTTTAATTCTCTGAATTAGCCAAAAAAAGATGTTACTGTACATCCGAATTATATAGTGATTCCATTTTCCTGAGAATTGCAAACTATGCATTTAGGTTCTCAATCTTTATTAAAATTTATAATTAGAATATGTGGATAGAGGGAAAGAGTGGTAGAAATGTTTTTGTTTTTTAACATTCTCAAATAAAAGGGTTGTGTCTTTCTAGTTATAAATTTCAGTTAGATCCAAGTAAGAAATCATTAATCTGAAGAAGAATATTCGAGAGGAAGGGTTTGTGAGCACCAAATGGCTATGTTTGAAGTTTTAAAAATGACTTGTGTTCTTGGCTTAATTCTAGGGTTAAAGAAAAAACTCTAAGTTGATTTCAATAAAAATATGGTAAATCTATACAATGTGTGTTTTCTTTCATTTTAACTTTATTCAATAATAAGTGGTATTGTAATATTTTTTGTTATTTTTAAAGAATTATTAAAGTAGAATAATTAACAAAATTGAGATGAAATTAAATAGAAAATAGTAAATTCATAACATTGTAGGCAAGAATTATCTTATAGAGAGCTTAAAAAATCATAGTAATGGGTATTAGAACCTTAAATTAACTCAGCATTGCTGACTAGAGTGAAACCCATGACTTGGAACTTTTAAATTAAGAGCCTTACCACTAGGTTAATGCCTCATTATAATATTAAAAAAAATTAAAAAACCCTAGTCATAGCTCCAACTTCTAGCAAGCTTTTTACACTTACTAGTTATCAACAAAAATAATTAATTATGGTCAAATAGTGTTGGTCATATTTTATTTTGTATTTATTCTAAAGTAACTCAAACCATCATTTGAAGTGATAGTAAGATATGCATTTCTCTCTAGTTGTAATACCTATGTTGGAGCTTAGGCACAACCACATGAAAAGAGATTAGGCTTTCACTCATATAGTAATCCTCTTAGATCCCACTTAGTAGGATGAATATTAAGCCTTTACAATATATAGTAGGTTCTTAAAGTTAAAATAAATAATATACCTCCTAATCATCTCATTTATTTGTTTTAAAACATTATGGCTAAGAGTAACCTTTACATCTTAAAATTTGCTAATCCAATTTCTCTTATGCAATTATAGAACTTGTTCATAGGAATGACCTTAGCTAGCTTATTGCTAAATTTTCTAATGTAAAATTCCTATCCACAAAAATTCTTTCTTTTTCAATAAGATCTTAAAGTAAAATGATATGCTTTGTTCTTGCATAAGGCTTAGATTCTTTGACAAGAAGAATGCACTTTGTTTAACACAAAATGAAATGTCTTTTTCGTTTTGCCCTTTTCCAATGTCATTGACTAATAATTGTAACCAAATGACTTCCTCACATATTTGATAAGTTGTCACATATCAAGCCTTAATACTTGATAGTGTAATGCAGCTTTATCTCTTATTAATCCAACTAGCATTACTTATGTTTATTTTAAAAGTAAATTCCCATATTCCTTAATTTGCATCAACAAAACCATGCAATCCAAAATAACTTTCTTCATCATAGATGGCAACATTAGCCATAACTTAAAAGGTAGAATAAATCATTACATATGAGAGACTTCAACAATATTAACATAGGAAATTTACTTATTATCTCTATTTTTTCTTCATTTGTTTTTGGGCATCACTCCATAGATAATTTCATGCCGATAAGAATTTGAGTGTTTATAGGTTTATAATCTTACATAGTAAATTTTTCTAAAATTTTATGATCATATGAAAATGGACTAAGTTAAAACTCTTTGTTGTGTCTATCCCTTTTATTTTTCATATGTAATGATGAACATTAGTACGTCCCACACTCAACCATACAACTTTGTAAGTATCACAAACCACATCATAATTTTTGAATGGAATAGGTTTAATGTTTAGCATAGTTATAGTGATAATAGGTCACTACCTTTTGAGTCACACCCATAGTGAGCTCAAATCATATAATTAAGTATGGTTGAGACATATAATTTTAGAAAATTACTAAAAATAAAGATAATCTAAATTAAACTAACTATTAATGCAAGAAATATAAAATCTTGTATTAGCCTAAGCTAATGCATGTCTTCTTCATCAACCTTCCAACATGTTCTCGGATACATGTATTAAATGCTAGGCTACTAAGTCAACTAACTATAGAGTAAACCAAGTTAGCTAGTTATTAGGATTATTAAATTAATTTATATTTAATGTTCAATGTTTTGGCATACTCATTCCACCACAACTAATGTGCTTAAACATTATGCTAATTAATAATAATAAATTATAGTAGAGTAAAATGCAAATAAAGTAAGTCTATGTTAAGTCAAAGTGTTATAATATAATGAAATTAATCTATCTTTAATTCCATTCATAGGCATATTCAAACATACTCACTTGAACAAAGAATTTGGATAATTAACCTAATCACACATTATGGGTACTCATTGATTGTTACATATTCCATAAACAAACTACAAGAATTTGACACCTTTTAACTAAAATCAATGATTTTTTCCATTGTGGCTCTTGTATATATAGGCAAAAAGTTATGATTATGTTAGTGATGTGTTAACACATCATTATTAAAAATAAATTTTCAACTTTATACACATTGACAAAGTTGATTAAAAACATTGTGAGGTCAATGACAACTTGACAAGACTAACTGATTCAATGTGTTCTATGACATAATTTAGAGTAGTTATGCAACTACAATGAGTTACGAAACTTAAAGAATAACAATATTAATAATTGAACAAGAGGAATTTTCAAGGTGCAATTGGTATCTTCATATTCTAAGCACATTAGTTCTTTGTCCTTTTTAATGATAACCTAGTGGATAGAGTGGAGATTTTATTCATGAATTTTGGAATCCCTTCTCTTACAAGAATGTTGTGTAATCTCCTCAAGTATAGGGACCTTCCATGAACAAGTCCATGTAGGAAATAATTTATTAGATTTGACAAACCAAGAAATGAATAATAAACATTCATGCTCCAAAGATACAAGGTGTTACTCGTATTGGTTGAGGTCATTGAGTCACTTGACTAGATTCTCTACTACATTCCTCTACTTAGTGAACTGATTCTTAGAAACTTCTTTCTCTACTTGCTCATTTTACATAATCTACTTTATGTGCTCATGTTTTTATTCCTCATTCTCATACATTAAGTGGATATGGAAATGACTTTTCTCTAGCTCTATTATGGCCTTCTTGTCATGGTGCAAGTAAGATTAGTGTAGTTCAAGATAGTGTACTTAATGTACTTTTTGAAATCTTCAATGATGAATTCCCTTTTCTTGGTTTTAGCATCCTTAGGTTCCTCTATCACTTAATAGATGGATTGGATTACTTTTTGTGTGAGTGTTGAAAGGGATTTATGCCATGAGAAACTCAAAATGGTTTTCCAAGTTCTATAGCTTATTCTTGTTAATTTCTTTATGTTTTCCAACATAGTCTCTGTAATGATTTTTTAGCAACTCCATTGTTTGAGCCTTTTGTTTCCAAGAAGCAATCTCCACAATAGATTGTTGTTGGCCTGTGCACCTCAAGAGTTGAAATATTTTTATTATTAGTAGTTATTTTGGCTATTTTCATGTTAGCATGTGATTTCTCTTGTTTGATCAACTAGGATGCCCTTTATAGGAATCCCTCTTCTTTTAGGTTTTTTCTTCTTAAATTATCATACTTTATCCATGAAGTCCTAAACTTGTTCCTTAGGTTTGATGATTCTCTTATTGAGGCCATATGCCACTACCTCTACCCTGAACTCATTAAGGTTTTTCATTTCCTCTTCTCTTTATTAATTTCTATCATTAGCTACACACTTTTAATCTCATAGAATTCCTTGACATGGTATGGAATAATGTGCTAGCTAGGTCTCTCGAGTTAAGTCTTTAGCTTCACTAATTTGTACTTTAATTTTATAAACTACAATCGATATATTTGATTTAGGGTTTTTACAATTATGAGCTTTCCTTTTATGTAGAGAAATTCAAATTATAATGTAAAGATATCTCCTAGAACCTCAAATGTTTCAAAGAAAATTTTCCTTGCAGTCATAACTCTTTGAAGAACTTTTTCATGATATGCTACATTTAGCTTTGTAAATATGTTTGTTACTTCTTTTGATTGGTCTATTATCCATCACATATTAGAAGATGTTGCAATATAGTATTTAGACTCTAAATCAATGATGGGCATCACAGGTATGTTAAATTCATTATTTAGAAAGTTATCTACCACATTTTTATATTTTAATGTCATTCATGTAGTAGAACCATCACAATTACAATACTTTCCTTCTCAAGAACCATTCTAAATGATGCTACCTGACCTAAAATCTAGGCTAATCCTCAAAAATAAAAAATAAAAAATTCTATATTAATCTATCTAGGTGTCCTTGTATAGTTAAATACAAGTCTAGAAGTTTCTTGATCCTATCTAAATCCTCTAATGGTTTGTCTCTCCATTTTAACTTTAAGTATTTGTAAATGATATATGTTATAAGTGCATATAGGTTCTCGAGTACTAGATCCTACACTAGTTGTGAGCACCTAAGAAGTTGTTGCTAGCTTCTGCATTGTTGCTACATGTGAACCTATGATGATTTGAATTTGTTATGCTACTCTTCTTTCTCTTTCTCTTTAAGAAGAATTCCTTTATGGGCAATGACTGGTTTCATTATTTCAACATATAATGCATTGCTTGCTCTTTGCCTACCATTTTTTGCATATCTTATAATCCCTACTTGTGCACACAACTTTTTTATTACATAGGAAAAATGATATGTTTTATTCCCAATGCTCTTCTTGAAGAAGTAGTGTATTATCTCTATGTGCAATAAATGTGATAACATGACAATTATCGTATCTTTAGCACCATCATACTACTTTCCTAGAAGGAAGAAATAACACTAGTCTTTACTAAGGGAGTTAAGCGAAAATTGCAAATTTTAACATCAGTGAGGATATGGATGAAGTTTTTTTCTTCTTCAATGTTGAGGATCCTTGTGAGTATTGTTATGATCCTCATAACTCACAATGCTACATAATCATGGTTTACATGATTAGTGAGATGGCATGAGCTAGGATGCCTTTGAATCCTAGGTTTATCAAGATGTAAATGAGATGACTTCTTATCTAAGCTAATCATATTATCCTATAGGTACATACCTATAGCCTATGTAATAGAATGAATAGAGGCATATTCCAATCTTTGGGATGCTACTTCATGTACTCTTCTTGCTCTTATGTAATAGTAGACGATGCCTCCTATAAATCCATACTTTTAAGGTGTTCAAGAAAGTACTTACTAGTTTCCTTAGCTGTGTCCATAGGAGTACCTTTCTCCATCAAGTATTCCTACTCAACAAGATCCCTAAAAAATAATAACAATTGTAACATCTTATGCTTCCTAGTCCCATGTAAGAAGGGATTCCTAGTCAATCACAACTATAGTAAGCTAGGTTTTGTAACATTGCCTGTTATTTTAATCTTTCTTTGATGTACACTACTAGGAAATATTATTAAACACCTATTGATTCAGTTGCAAATGGAGGCATGAAGTCCCATTAATGTAAATTCTATCTTGAGCATTGATGTGGATATCATGGAGCTAGAACTACATCATTCTCTTCATCTTGAAAAGAGAATAATACTTCAAAAAAGATAGGGATCAATATTGAAGAGGTTTCCATGCTATTTCCTAAGCATTGCCAAAGTGAATTACCTACCTCAAGAATAAGCTCTTCAATGATATATGGCAACTCCAACAAGATGTTATTTGAAAAGAACACTATTATCATTATTTTCATGTTCAAGAAAACTATGTGGGTGGTCAAGGAAGGATATTTATTTGAAATGTGATCAAATACAAGTAGCTCCATGGTTGAACTTCAAATTTGTGAGAAGGGTCATTAGCTCTTTGTGAATCTAGTTCGAGAGTTAATATCATCTCAATGTAGCAATACCTTAATTAGGAGTTCTCTCCTCTTGAAAGTACTGATATTCATCTAGAGATAGTGGATCAATCTTACACCTATCATGTGGGATAGGTGAATAATATGATGATAACCTTGGTGGACTAGTTGTATCCAACTATTTTCTTGGTGATCAAACTATAAAGATAAGATGGAAGATGATCTTCTTGTCATTATGGGAAGAGCTTAATTGAGAAACATTGATGCCAAGATAGTTCTCAAAGCCTTCATCTTAAAATTGGTAGAAAGGATTATACTAGAAAGACACGTTACAAGAGAATATCTTGTGATATTTTTCATTCATGTGACAAGCATGATTGAAATTCTTATGTTACTAAACATATTTGTGTAGTTAGAGACATCATTTACCTTGAAAAATATTTGGATTATGAAGCCATCAATTAGACCCTGGAAGGTCTAATTAATTCTCTTATCTTTTTGAATGTTGAATAATTTGATTCAGAGGAAGGAAATACAATGAAGATTGTTGTAGCAATGCAGTATAATCCTAAATTTTGAGAAACTATTAATTTATTTCAAAATGTCCCTACATTACTACTAGAGCTCAAGCTACTTCTAGAGGACTTGGAATACATGTTCCTCATTGATGATCATCCTATCATCATTAATTCAACCTTGATGATCATCCAAAAGATAAAGCTAAAAAAGAGAGCTACTAAGTGGAGGAAAGGCTTTACCTAGACCCATGATGAACTCATGAGAATTAACTTCTTCATATGTTAGCACCCATATACATGGACTTGAGTGTTAGGAATCAATGTATACTTCAATGAAAACCTAATCCTAATATGTGAGATGTAGTGAAAATGATATTATTCATCTCTTGTAAGCTAGTTTAATTACATCCATTTTGGAAGGTGAGTGAGTTAGTCCAATTGTAGTTGTACCAAAGAAAGGAAAAAAATGGAGAGTTTGTGTCAACTACAGGTTATTGAATGCTATTACATTCAAGAATCACTTTCCACTACTATTCATGGACCATGTGTTGGACAACATCTCTTGCTTCGAGTACTATAGTTTCCTTGATGGGTAATCCAGTTACAATCAAATTAGCATAGCTCTAGAGGATGAGGCTAAGGCTATCTTCATCTATTCATGGGAAACCTTTACTTTCAAGTATATGATTTTTAGGTTATGCAATGCATTGGCCATATTTTAATTCTTGGTGATGCAAGTGCTCTAGGATTACATAGTCAAAATTATGGAAGTCTTCATGGATGAATTTTTCACATATGATAAAACATTCTAGGAAGCCCTAGACAAACTTGAAGCTATTCTACACCATTACTACCATGTAAATTTGAAGCTAAACTAAAAGAAGAGCTAATTGATGATAATTGAGAGCATAGTCCTTGGTCATAAATTCTTCAAAATAAAAATTGAAGTTAATCCTAAGAAGATCCATACCATCAAAAACATAACACAAATTACCATGATAGTAAAGGAGATGTGATCTTTTCTTGGCCATATAGGCTATTACTATATATTTATTAAAGATTATTCTAAACAAGACATGCCATTATTTGATCTAATGAATAAGGATAATTTATTCTTATGAAACAAGGAGTGTGAAAATATTTGAAGAAAAGATTAATGCAAATCCCAATGTTGAAAAGTCCTAACTAGATTTAACTCTTTCATATCATGATAGATGCCTCTAATTTTGCATTGGGTTTAGTCCTGATGTAATTCAATGAGAAGAAGAGATCCTACTACATTCACTATGCTAGTCGACTCATCATAGGATCATAACTAAATTACATCATCATAATAAAAGAGCTCATGGCCGTTATCTTTGCACTTAAAAAGTTTAGGTAGTATGTACTTGGATGAAAGGTTTTCATCCATATTAATCATAATGTCATCTATTTTCTCATGAGAAAATTGGATTAGTTCACATCTAATTTGATGATTAGTTCATTCACAAGATTCCATTCTACATATGATTAATTATAAGAAAGCTAAAAACATGGTGGTAGACCATATATCAAGGTTTCAAATTGAAAATAAATGGGAAATTGTATTTCTTAATGACTTTCCTAATGATGATGTTTACAAGGTCATCTTCAATACTAGGAATGATGAGACTACACCTAATACATATATGTTCTTAATTACTTGATGGTCTAAAGGACTACTTTTGGGTGGAATAAAAAAAAGATTCAATGATTCCAACACCAGGTAAAACTTTACTTGATCATAAAAGGCCATCTCTACAAGAGATGCCTTGATGGTCTCATGAGGTGATGTACTCATTAAGAGATATGATCTTCACTCATGTGCACAATGGTGTTTGTGGTGGATACTATGTTAGAAAGAGAACCACAACAAAACTAATACTTGTGAGCTATTTTTTGCCTACCTTATTTCATGATGCTTAACACTTCATGCATTCTTGCAATAAGTATTATTAGGAGGGAGGTATGTCCTTATGGATGAAAAGCCCACAATAGTGAATGCAATCACTTGAATACCTTAAATTGTGGGGAATTGATTTTGTTAGTCATATTACTCCAATATTAATGAAAAAGTATATATTATTGTATGTCTTGACTACTATCAAAAGTGGCTAGAATCTTATATCATTAAAGACTGTTATCATCCACTACAACAAGCTTCCTTTATAGTAATATACTCAAGTGTAACGTTTCTAGAATCTTGATCTTTGATAGTGGTATGTATTTTACCAGTAAGATTTTGAAGAATTTATTAGATTCTTGTGGAGTTAACATAAATTAACTTCCCCTTATCACTCATGAACCAATGATCAAGTGGAGGCTATTATCCATAAAATTATAAGAATAATTAAGAAAATTGTTAGCAAGTATAGAAGAGACTAGGCCAACAAGCTTAATGATGATCTTTAGGTCTATCAAATGGCATTAAAGAACCCTATTGGATACACACCATTTAAGTTGGTATATGAAAATATTCTATGATTTTATATTGATCTTGAAATGAAAACCATGGGTAATATGACCAATTTTGATATGAACTTAGATTTTGCAGAAAAAAAAGAGGCTCATTAATCTTAATCTTCTTGATGCTAATTGTAGAAATTCCCTGATACACAATGAATTAGAACATTTTTATACCAAGGTCCATCATGTGAAAAAGATTAGGTCATGTGCAAAGACTACAAGGTCATACATAAATAATGCCTTGCAACTTAACATTAACTAATGGTCATGGATTTAGCTATAAAGAGCTTTAAACATACCATGAGAAAAGGGACTAAATGCATAAAATGATGGAATTTAAAGGAAGATAACATTACCTTATTTAGAAAACCATTACTTCATTAAGGCACATGTAATTGGGATTGCTTTGCAAATTGAATTTAGCATCAAATAGAAAGTCACAGTCATAACATTGGAAAGAAAATTTTAGATGAAATAAAATAAAAAATTACATCACAAAGAAGACATGATGATGAAGTTCCACATATTATTCAAAAGAAAAAATGCTTTAAAAGAATGGCAGTAAAGTAGTAGCCATGAAAACAAGTTGATATAAAAAATGACAAAGAAGAAAGCAACTATAGTAGTAGCCAAAGTCAAACATAAGGCTTTGGATGGCTTTTATGAGAAATTAGGAATAAAAGAATGATAAAATTATTAAATTAGTAAAAATTACAAACAAGAAATTTAAAGAGATTGATAATTTCAAATACATCAAGAGAGTAGAAAAAAAATTTTAGTAAAATAAAATGAAAATCTTTATAGGTGGAAAAATTATTTTCAATAATTATTAAATGAAGAATTTCCAAGATAAGACATCTAAGTGGAAGAACCAAATTTTGGTTTGGTTAATGAAACTTCCTTTTTGAAAGTGAAGAAAACCTTATCAAATATGAAAATTATAAAAACTATTTAACTAGAAAACATTCCAATAGAAGCTTGGAAAGCATTGGAAGATATAGGATTTTCTTGGTTGACACAATTATCTAACAAAATTTTGAAGGATGGAGAAATTTCCAATAATTGTGGAAAAAGCTTTGTTGTTTCTATTTACAAAAATAAAGAAGACATACAAAATTGTATAAACTATAAAGGAATTAAGTTAATGAGCCACACAATGGGAGAGAGTCATAGATCATAATCTCAAACTTAAATCAATAATGTTCAAAAATATATTTTGAATTTATTCTAGGGAGATCCACTATAGCAACTATTTTCTTAATATGATAATTGATGGAGAAATTCAAAAACATAGAAAAAATCTACATATATCTTAAATGAATTGGAAAAATCATATGGTAGAGTGCCTAGAGATATTATTTAGTGGCCCTTATAGAGAAAAAATATCTCTCATAAATATATTAAAGTGATTCAAGACATGTATGAAGAAGCTACCCCTAAAATTAGAACAACTTGTCGAACAACACCTAATTTTCTAGTTACAACAGGTCTATATCAAGGGTTTGCACTTAGCCTATACTAATTTTTCATTAGTATGGATGAATTAACAAAGGAAATACAAGATGAAATAACTTGGTGTATGTTATTTGAAAATACTATTATGCTAGTGGATACAACTATAGAAAATATTGCTTCTAAAATAGAGCAGTAGATACATGCTATAGAATCAAAGAATTAAAAATTAGCAAAAGCAAGACAAAATATATGGAATACAATTTTGATAAAAACATAAATAATGATGAAATAGAAGTGAAAATTCAAGGCCAAAAAGTTCTACATTATAAATAGTTCCACTATCTAGGACTAACCCTCTAATTAGATGATGAAATTGGTGAAGATATAAGAAATAAAATTGATGTAGGATATGATGGAACGCAATATTGCATGGGCCACGATATCGTGTCTTCCCTTGCGATATCATGTATGCAATTTCGCAGTGCGTCGTCAAATCTATAAATAAGAGGCAGCTCTCCCTTGTTTCACACCTTAGAGTTAGATTGTAGCAAAACTCTGGCAGTTTTCTCCCTCCAGAGATAGAATATTTTCTAGTGTTTGCTAGCAGTGTGGTGATTGTAATTGTACGACATCCTTTATTCGAGTGTGACATAATTGGACACACACATGACTAACAATAAAGATTGAGATTACTTCATCATTGCAGCATTCAGTTTGTTTATTTATTTATTTAATTGTTATTTACTGCTTTCCTAATTAGTGTCTCACCCTTAAACTCATGATAAAACACAGAATGAGTATGAATTGATTACGAGCATTTAAGTGTGACTACTTGGTAACCTAGTAGCGTGCCTAGGATCTACACATGGTAATCCTAGTGGTAGTCATGCATGAAGTCCAAGATGTGTACGGATAATCAAGGAACAGATGCTCATCGCACTTAGGCTAGATTAGATTCTCTTACCCTTTTCCTCTTAGCTTAGTTAATATTACTTTCCATTGCCTTCAGGAGTAGCATTAGATTAGGAAACCCATCATACACCTCGCTCTGGACTAAACCATATGTGAAAAATATAATACTAGTCCAGGTGGGAAGATAGAGAACTATGACCTAAGGATAACTGTCTAGGTGCCACAACTAGTCCGTCTGCGGAGTTCGACTAGATTGCACATGAAAACGTTCGTATTTGTATGGTTGAGTATAGGGGTATCTCATCACTCATCATTGGCACCATTGCTGGGGATGGTGCTAGTTATCTAGATTAGTTATATCATACAAGGTCGCAGTAAAGGACTTAACGATATATCTTTTAGGAGAAAATAATTATAAAAATTTGCATCCAAATTCACACATAATTTTACAACAATGCCTCTCCTACAAGATTATAACAATACCACACTTAGTGAGGAAGTTCATTGGATAACCAAAGAACTATATAACGATAAAGATTGGAGTACACAACCTGAAGTGGGGGTTTCTTATAAACATGAACAAAAACAACGTCATCCCAACACATGGAAGTATAACTTACCTAATGACGATGAACCCCCATTGGCCACTACAAGCTTAACGCAAATACAAGAGGCTATTCAAATCTCCTGTAGGCATCATAAAGAGAGCCGTCTACCTAGGCTCGATTTAAACAAATTTTTCCATTTTTTAGGAGGCTATGACTTAGACCCGTATGAATGTTTACAAGCCTTCTATGATGCTTGCACATGGAACAACATTGATAATAGTTGGCAAAAGCTTAAGCTCTTTCCTATGACACTTGTTGACCAAGAAAAAGTATGGTATAAATCATTAAAACCAAATTCGATATGACACTGGTCAACAATGGTAGAAGTCTTTAACAAAAAATATCAAACCTATGCATGAGTGTCAGCCTTGAGAAAAAAAATCTAAGAGTGGAAACAAGCAAAACATGAACCCCTGGACATGGCCTTAGAAAGATATTATGCACTATTAAACAACTGTCCAGGCCATGGGTTTTCCGAGGAAAGGCTAATGTCCCATATTATTGATGGGCTTCATGATGAAACAAGAGAGACCTTAGGAATGTATGCCCAAGGTCAACTATATGAACTATGAACCCATGAAGTCCAAGAGCTTATTAAATGGATAGCAAAAGAAGAAGGAGAAATGGCTAGATGGGAGAGTGTTGAAAAACATCAATGGGACCAAAGTCTCAACTTAACAAAGGTCCATGATCATAAAAAGGAGAAATCAACCAATCACAAGGAGAAAGACTCATCTTTGCCAATACAAAAATCATTAGAAGAAGTTGAGGAAAAGATCAATAATATGTTGGAACAGATGTATCAAAAGTGTGAAGAATTCATCAACATTATTGGAGATAGAGTTTTGACAACCCAAGAAGTAGGACAAAACAGTAGGCAATCGGAAAGAAGGGATAAGGAAATTAAGAGCTCAATTGCCAATCATACATATGAATGCAACATATGCCTGTACGATCACCCCAAGGGCCAATGCCTAATATTGTTACATTTACATGAGCATTGGAGAAATACATTACATCCAGAGTTCGTACAGAGATACTATGTTCGATTACAGTGGCAACAATCCCAGTCATGGGCGAGATCACCACTAGACTAGAGACATCCTTCCTATTATTCGATTCTAAATGTTTATCAAGTTCAACATCCTCTTTCTCCAACTGGGCCACCATACTCTATCGCACCACATTACTATTCTCCACAATACTATCAACCCATGCTTCAACACAACCACCACCTTGTGTACCCTATGACCCTTCTAAATTTCAACATTCTCATTTTTTCCCTCCTTCTACATTTCCACCAACTGTTCCTAAGGTGTTTGCACCACCGCAAAAACCCATGAATGACACTTGTGCTACTACTACTAACAGTAGTGAAAAGCCTCCTTAACATCAAAAGTGTATTTTCTTTAAACACAGTCGTAAGAAGGGACAATGTAATTCAAAGGCCATTGCATCCTACAACTTAGCACAAGTCCCACACTATGGTGTACCCTTACCATCGAACCCCACACCTCATGTAACTTCATCAGGGCCACCAACTCACACTCCAACAACAATCCGACCCAATGAACACAGCTGTAGAGAGCATCATCCTAATCCTTGCATACCATCTAATGGTCACAAACATTATAGTGGGTCAACTCATTATCTGGGAACTACATTGCACAAATTTCCCCACTATGCTTATCATAATCAGGTGTGTGAAACCTGATGGGGTAAATATGGCCAAGTTCTAATACTTTCAAAATGCAAGGATCCTCGTCGTCAATTATTAATCCTTGCCATCCTCAACTGTTTAGCTATGAGGGATATCCCTCATTCTAATAACAAGTAGGATTAATAATCACTTTTTATTTTTCTTTTGATTTAACAACTTTTTGTTTTCTAGTTTTTCATTTTTCAACCTTTTTTTTATCTTTTTATCTTTTTATGTATTTGTCTTTTTACGTTTTTGTAAGTAATATCGTCTATGAATAAAACACTCATGTGGATCGTTGGTTGAGGTGTGTTCTATGTTATTAAGTCATGAGCGATCAATTATTTGGAATAGTGATCCCATTACACCCACTCATCCATTCTATAAATAAAGAGGTTCTATTCAAGGGTACAATGATATTTTTGACATTCTTGAAACTTAAAATTAATTTTTTGTTCATTGTACCCAGAATGAAGAAGGATGGACCAAGAGGGAATGATTAGGGTGTGACATCAAGGGGACTTTTGGATTCTCTCCCCCCCCGTCTGTGGGAGTTATCATGCAACCTGGTTGTACTAAGATCCTTGTAGATGTAATGAAAAATGGGAGTAAGAGTAATTAAAAGGGCACTCAAAAATTAATGTTGTGCTAGGGGTTCCACTGGAAAGACATGCACCCATGCTTGAAGGTTGGCAGCTTCTCTGGATTCAGTATTCAAAAGAAGAAAAAGAAGAAAAGAAAAAGAAAAAGGAAGTGCCACAAAACAAAAATCACTCCTCCCTTGAATAAAATGCCAAGTGATCGTGAGCCTTGTTGTTATGGTACTCTCATAGTTGCTCATCATGGGATGAAACAATGCGATGTCACTGATTAGAGGAATGGACTTGGTCCTGATCTTGGAATTATGGGTTAATGAAACCTTAATCATGCTTTGCACGCAAGATTCATTATGCCATGGGTCAGTTACCTCATGTCCCAATCTCTACGATCCCTTTCTATAGGTCGTCTCATCTCATTGTTCATGTAATTGTAGCTTGTGTGCCATGTAGCATAGAATTTTCATCTCATTTCAGTGATATTTACATGTGTGTGTTTTGTGGAGTTAGTGCGGATTACATTTAACCCTTCTAATGCCCACAGACACTTTAAGTGTGGTTACACAAGGGCATTATAAGTTGGAACCTACTTTGGGAAGGACCCACTTGTGTAATCTTTTGTATTATTCACTTATGACATAGCTCACACACACTATTTCTTACCCTCAGCATAATTTTTCAATTGATTTTCTTTCCCTACTATTATCCCTCTGAATTTTAATGTTTCAATGTACCATTACATACCCTTTTTCTTACCACCCAAGGTTTTATTGGTAAAATCCACATCGTCATCATTAATTGTGCCTTTGGATGTAATGCAATTGCCCTAGAACCCTTGATAATAGCCAATGTCCTCAAGTTACAATGTTTATTTCAAGAAAACCCCTTCAAAATTTGGTATTTTTGTTGTACCTCACATCACTATGGATGAGATATCGCGTATGCAATATCGCGTACCCACCACCTATAAATAGGTTACCCCTTGCAACACTTAGTATCATTTTTTCATTCACATGGTGGGAGTTTTTGAAATTTTTCTCTACAACTTGTGTTGGAGTGACCGTTGCTTTTCTCACTCTATCTCGCTCGCTGGTACTCTAATTTTTCTTCCGTTTGAACCTGATTGAACTCGGAGTGTTTAGTTTAGTCATGGGAGAGGGACACTTGCCGAAAAGTGCCTAAACTTTTTTGAAATTTATTATCACCAAAGGACATCAATCAGGGTAATTATAATAATTGTGCCTAAAACTCATTTAACCCCTAGGTATACTGGGAAACTAAAATGAAACCCACCTAAGTCACAGGACTCATTATTACAAAATTTCGGGCATGATCACACGTGATAACATACGATCATTAATAAAGGCAAGTAGTAAGGTATAACTTAACTTCAAAAAAAACCTTACTAATGCTTGACCCATGTGATTGCAGATGGTCCTAAAATGTGGACAACAGGAAGGTCCTACCTAGGGTGGAAGCAAATGATCTTGGAGAGGTGAAAGACAAAGACTTGCCAGACAATATGCAAAATAGGAGGAGCAACCATTCAGCATTCATTAAGATGAACCTCCTACCAAATGGCTTGGGTAGGCAGAAGGAGGAGCTACTGTAGTGCTTGAACTGGGACAACAACTCATGTTTCCCCAAGATTGTGTTTAGGCTATCCATGAGAAGTCCACATTCACTACGGTGATTGTGGAGTTGAACTTTGATTCATTCATAGAGTTCGCTCCTGAGGCCATTAGGGATCACCTCAAAGGGTCTCCCTTATGGCCTATCCTCTCTGAAAGCGGTGCTTGGTACCTAGGAGAGATGTACCAATTTTGGCACAATAGGGAGCAAGAAACCACTATTAATATTTGTGGTGTGATAGTTGCTTCTCTGCGTAGGCCATTTTGGAAGTGTTAAACCTTCCAAATATAGGGCCCTAGGTTGCTCGGTTACCCACCTGTTCAGACCTCGATGTGCGAAAGGATTGGTTGGAGAAGGCTTATGGTAGAGATAAAGCATTTGGTGAATTGACGATGGAAGAGATGGTTTACTTCAAAATTGGAACATATCACCTCTTCCCCACAAAGGGCCTCAAAAAAATATCAACGTATGCAGCTAGAGGATGTGCAGTGTTGATGGGAAAGGTTAACGCTAACCTACCCCATCTATATTTGACGGAGATCCTGAGGTGATTTGAAGAATGAAAGACAGGGAAGATGGCACTGCCTTTCCCCTATCTTATCAGAAAGCTTTGTCGACGTGCTGGTATTCAGGGATACACCAATGATGTCCTTCAAAAAGCCAAAACTACTTCATACGCTAAATTACTAAAGGCGCTAGCTCCAAGAAAAAGCACGAGCGAAGAGCTGGGAACAAAACAAGAAGAAGAACATATGGCTAGACCTAGTCAACCTCTAGCCATGGGTCCTAGCCAACAACAAGAAGCAAGGCCTAGCATAGGCTAGGATCAGCTGCCATCGTCGCAAGACTACAGACCGTTGATGAGCCATCTTAGGACCATCGTTGAGACGGTTAGTTGGGGAAGTCATGATGACACAAACCTATTCCATGTCATCAATGATGCCAGGTAGTCTACTATTTCATTGGATCACACAAGAGGGGAAGTATCCATTCACACAGGAGGAGGGGAAAGTAGATGGTCACAACAGATCTTAGGAAACACGACATCTTTCCAAGTGCAGTTAGAGACTGGTGAAGGGGCCACTATGGTGGTCATGCAATACCAGAATGCCACAGGAGCTACAGAAGTGGTCGTAGAGCACATCAAAGAATGCTTCAATGTACCTGTTGTGCCACCAACAGATCTTTCAGGGGCACGAGATGCTCAAGCCTTAGCTGGAACCTCAATGACTCCTGCAGAACATGAGGATGCTCTTGATCAATTACTTCAAAGAAGGCAAGTAATGACATTCCTATTTGACATCCCTCAGGATGTTACAGTAATTCTGTTAAACCTCATTTCCACAAAGGGAAAGCTGGTCTTAATAGAAGTAAGGGTAAAGCATGTTGAAGCTGAAGTGCAGAAACTACAAGAGCAGCTCGTGACCTTACAAGCAGCACAACGGGACCCTCTGCAATTTGTTCTCGTAGACCAACTAGAAAATTTTAGAATGGAGTAACTAATAATGTTAATTATAGAGAATAAAAAGGTGGTTGAGGAAAAAGAGAAGGCTATTTGGGATGCCTTCGCAGCACAGGCGCAAACTCATGTGCATCTTAAGGCACTCAAGGCCTTGCAAGAAGAAAATAAAAAACTTGCAACTGAAAACCATTGGTTGATCACTATAGAAAAAAAAGAATGTTCTAGATAAACACTTTCATTAACTATGAGAACAATTCATCCAGGTCAACCAAGATGTAAGCCGTTTAGCCAGAGAAAATCGAACCCTCTCGATGGAGGAGGTATTTGCCATTCGTCAAAAGTTGACGATTGAGATAAGTGTGTGGTAGAATGAGGCTAAATGACATGAAAAGTTGAAGGAGCACTTCTGCAATTAGGTGGGGATGTATAAACAGATCCTTGAAAAGGAGATCCATATGGCCAAGACCCACATGAATACTATCAGTGCTCAACACATTGACTGGCGGGCCATATTGGACACATATGCTTTCGCCCATCAAGCAGAAGTTAAGAACCGAGACCTACAGATTCAGGACTTAATAGAGTACATGGAGTTGGAAAATCTTAGATATGCCAACCTTGCCATGTTAATAGTAGGGTGCCCAGGGTCAGAGCTTGAGTAGTAGGTAGCAACCACCCACATCAAATATGAAGCAGAATTTGCAGAACGCAAGAAGCTGTTGAAAAAACTAGATGTTGCAAATTCTGAACTTGAGGTGGTAAAAGCCAGCTACCAGGGATAGAAACATGTCACAAATGAATTGGCTCAATGGCTAATGGACCTTCATGAATACAAGAACAAAGCTAGAGCCTATGAGGAGGAACGAAGGGTGTTTGCGGCTTGGTATGTCAAGGCCAACCAAATGTTCCCACAACTACCCTGTTCGTGGGAAGTGCCGACTTTATCAAACATTGGAACATTAGCATGGATGACACAAGAACCTCAGACCAAAGAGGAGAAGCTCTAGGCTATACTTCAACACCATCAAGCCTCAAAACCTAGAGCACAAGACAAAGGGAAGGCACCAATGGAGGAGCCATCGCCACCAGGAACTACATGAGTTCCAAATTTTTGTAGTTGTAGCATATTCTGTGTGTTGTCTTTATTTTTTTTTCTCCCCACATTGTGGCATCATCCATGTTTCCATATAATAATCCCATACCTATCCATTGTGTAATCACTGTAACTCAAGGACGAGTTTTTATTTAGTTGTGGGGGTATGATGGGATGTGATATCGCATGGGCCATGATATCTTGTACGCAATATCGCGTCTGCCGTGATATCGCATCCCCCACAATATCGTGTATGAAATATCGCATCTTCCCCTATGATATCACATACACGATATCATAGTGTGCCACCAAATCTATAAATAAGAGGCAACTCTCCCTTGTTTCACACCTTAGAGTTAGATTGTAGCAAAACTCTGGTAGTTTTCTCCCTCCAGAGATAGAATATTTTCCAGTGTCTGCCCACAGTGTGGTGATTGTAATTGTACAACATCCTTTATTCAAGTGTGACATACTTCAACACGCACATGACCAAAAATAAAGATCGAGATCACTTCATCATTGCAGCATTTACTTTATTTATTTATTTATTTAATTGTTATTTACTACTTTCCTAATTAGTCTCTCTCACCCTTAAACTCATGAGAAAACACGGAATGAGTACGACTTGATTATGAGCATTTAAGTATGACTACTTGGTAACCCAGTAGCGTACCTAGGATCTATGCTTGGTAATCCCAGTGGTAGTCATGCATGAAGTCCAAGATGTGTATGAATAATCAAGGAACAGATGCTCATCGCACTTAGGCTAGATTATATTCTCTTATCCTTTTCCTCCAGCTTAGATAAGATTACTTTCCATTGCCTTTAGGAGTAGCATTAGATTAGGAAACCCATCATACACCTCACTCTAGACTAAACCATACATGACAAATATAATACTAGTCTAGGTGGGAAGACAGCGAATTGCAACCTAAGGATAACTGTCTAGGTTCCACAACTAGTCCGTCTGTTGAGTTTGACTAAATCACCGGTGAAAATGCTCATATTCATATGGTTGAGTGTAGAGGTACCTCGCCACTCATCAATGGTCAAAATGAAGATAGGCTAGTGATGTTATATGTGATAAAAGAATACCAATAAAATTGAAAGGGAAATTTTATAGGATAACAACGAGTCTTGTTATCTTGTATTGTGCTGAATCTTAGGTAGTATAGAAGAGACATGTATAACAAATCAATGTGGTAGAAATTTAAATTCTTTAATAGATATTTAATATAACTAAAAAAGCTAAACTACATAATACAAACATCAAAGAAAGACTTGGAGTGGCTTCTATTTTAGATAAACTATACGGATGATAGCATAAATTTTTTATGCATGTGTGAAGAAGATCAAATAATGAACCTATAAATAAAGGTTGGTGAGTTAATATTCCAAGCAAGCCACCAAAAGAATGCCCAAAGAAGACATGGAAAAAAATGGTCAAAGATGATTTGAAAAAAATGTAAAGAAATAAAAAATTAGCTCTAGTGAATGATAAAAAAAAAAAAAACTTATGTAGTTGATCCCATTTTGTTGGGACAAGGCTAGGATAATGATGATGATGATGATACTTGCCCCCATTTAGGGAATTTTCAATTTTAGTGGGAAGGACCTTATATTATCCATTCCAATCATTAGTTTAGTGTCATGTCCATATACATCCAAATGATATAAACAAAATATTTTTGATCAATAGGCAATACCTAAAACATTATAAATAATGTCTTACATCTATGAGAGTGCCTAATGCTCAATATTGTATTTTACACATAGTGATCTATCAAGTGATAAATGTGGATTAGTTGTGAAGGAGGAATCCTTCACACCATGTCAAAATTTCTTTTTTGCTATTTTTAATATGCTTTAATGAAGTTGGTATGATTATTAGGAAATATTACATATTTTGAGATTCAGAATTAGTTATCTATGATCTTTTTCTTTCTTTAAGTATGTTGTTTGTGTGTGTGTGTGGAAAAATTAATTAATGTGCTTTATGAATTCTTATCCAATGAGGCAATGGTTGATGGATAAGTTACATATATGATGATAATGTGAGAGTGCTAAATAGGTTAAAAGTAGAGCCTTGATCAATGAAATGTCCACTTAATGGATTTCATCCATCCACTTTTCTTCTATCCATCATTGGTGAACCAAACTCAAATTTAATGGGAATATAGGAGTAACATTATGACTTGTTAAAGTTATTTCCACTAGAACTAGGAGCAAGTGGTGAGCTCATAACTTAGGCTATGAGCTCTATAATCTTAGATAAATGCTTGGTCATTAGTGAGAAAAGGATGTATTATCGAGGGTTCCTATAACCACAACAATGGGTCTGATTAGTATCATTAGGTTAAGGTACATGTGCTTGCCAATTCTAACCATCTTGGTTAGAAGAGGTTTGTGATTTTCATGAACCTATGTGTGTCATGTGCTAAGGGATGGATTTTTGTGTTCATGTAATTCAAAGAATCTAGGTGATGATCTAGTACTTCAATCATTCTCACAATTCTCATGCACATCTTAGAATACCATTTTTCTATAAGAAATAATATTTTCTAAAAATGTAAAAAATAACAAAATTTTCAAAATCAATCAAAGAAGAATAGGTAATGGGAAGAGAAATACTATTCCAATCTCTTTGGTACTGAAAATTAATATTCTTATCATTCTAGACTAATCATATAATTACTCAAGTAAGATCAAGATGATAGGTTGAACTAATACTTATGAAAAACATGTATGGAATCAATTTTGCATGCATATCTCATGTTTAGCCTATTACTTGGATCACTTGACTTTCAAACATCATGTTTCAAGATAATTTCTTACCTCATTCCTACCCATGGCCAAGAAGACCTAGAAGTCTCTTTCTTAGTGAACTTTGGTGACATCAAATGTTGCTTCTACCTAAATCCTAAAATTAATTTACTTTAAAAAATCAAAATTACAATTATTAATTCAAGACATGATCATATCTACCATGGATATTCCATTATCGTATTCATTGCATTGTAATCATTGCAGAGATTGAGATTAGTGAGTGTAGAGAGAGGGATTAATGAGAGGTTTCTAATAAATCAAAATTTAGGGAACCTACTATGTATACATGCATAAATGAAGGAAAAAAATTAGAATCTTGACTTCTATAGGATCTATGATATGTTGCCTTTGTTCAATTTCACTAATGGTTAGACCACAGAATAATCAAAGCTATATGACATTGGTAGTGGTAGGTACGACCTTGTGCTTAAAAAGGGAACTTGAAGGTCTATCTATATTATGTGGATGAGGAGCAGTGAAGGAACACAATAGTGGATCTTTCATGGTATTTATGAAATGATCATGTGCTTCAAAGAGCTAATTTAATGATTGGTTTGTGACCCAATAATGTTGCACTTTCACCTTATTTCTCTTGTTCATAAATTTACTTTTCATCTCTCTCTTTCTATTATAAAACATTGTTATGTATGGCAGGAAGTTAACTAGGTAAAATAAAGGATGAGATTTGGTCATCTAAGGGGTAGACTTGTGTTCGATGCTAATGTCTCACTAGTTATTGGAAATCTATGGGTGTTCCATCAATAGGTTTCAAAAGGACAAGAAAGGCAAGTGATTACTATTAGGAGGACACAATTTTGAATCCTTGGTGGCTTAGCATTATAATTAAGTGAACTAAATATTATCTCCCATGAGATGATGATGGTTGAATGACATAACTTACTTGATTGATCTCCCACTTATGTTGTTGTGACTCAATAAGCTTCAAGATTTGATCATAACTATCTTTTCCCATCTTACCTTAATTGTGCCCATTAATTTAATCTTTGGATGTCATGTTTATCTTTCATTTTTATAACCCCCACTCTTATCTAGTCCTTGGATCATAAAGATGAGAATATTTAATATGATAATTTAAATCCCATGAAATTAGATGTCATCCAGAGTAAGTTTTATATTTGTCTTCTTGCTCCCTTTTTAGCTTGTTTAAGGTCGATATTTAATGTTTTAGATGAGTTTTGTGTTTATTTAGACCCTAGGAATTAATAGGAAGGAAAGAAAAGGTATAAAAAATAATAAAAAAACATAAGGTAAATTGACACCCTTATGTTAATGTAGGGGTATTGAAATTCCTATTTTGATGCATTGCTCTTCCCTTTTCCATCAACGTACCACTATAAAATGAGAATGGATCCATCATGTATTTTTCTTTCTTTTTGTCACTTTCCTTTACCTTAAATTATCCAAACAAGCCAAATTATATCAAATTTTTATTATAACTTAGATTCCAGTAAATTTTACTAAGAAAGTTTTCCTTATTCTTTCCATTTGTATTATTTGAGTGATTTAAGCAAGATGTATTGCAACTTAGTCATGGAGGATAGGAATCAATTTGAGTATGTATTTATAATTTTAGTAGTTATTTTAAATATTTTCACATTTTATGAGTCATGTTTTGGTAGGGCTATGATATCATAGCTGTGTTATTAGGTTTTCGATATCAAGGCACAACCTTTGATGTCAGGGATCCGATATCGTCCCTTCTATGCTAGCCTATAAATACAACACTTGGGGTGCATGTTTTGGATATAGATTTTAATAAATTTTAGGTGTAGACATAGAGAAGTTTTGTTAGTTTTTTTCTAGTGCATGCTTGCAATGTGATGTTAAGTGATTGTATGACATCCTTATTTGAGTGTGATGTACTTGGATACATTACATGTTTAGTAATAAAGATCGAGATTACTTCCATCATTGTAGCATCCAATTAGCTTTATTATTGTTTTAATTACCTGAATGCTTATTGTTTTCCTTAGCTAATGTTTATCATTTATTACTCTTTATTGTTTTTGTTGTTAAGCAGAATGAGTATGACTAATTGCGAGTGCTTAAGTGTGATTCCTTGGTAACCTAGTAGTGTTATCAATTGGTATGCCCAATAATAGTATGATTGGTAATCCTAGTGGTAGTTCCATGAAGTCCAAAGCATGTACGAAAGGTTAGGAATGGATACTCATCACATGTAGGCTAGTTTAGACTTTATTTTTATCGTTAATTAGTTTAAATAATTGATTTCGTTATTATCTTTAAGAGTAGCATAAGGCCAAAACAACATCAAGAATCATATGCCTCACTTTGGACTAAATCATATGTGATAAAGCTACCACTAGTTCAAGTGGGAAGATAGTGAATTATGATTATGACATAATGATCTAGATGCTACAACTATTCCCATCCATGAAATTTTATTGGATCATCTATGAACACTTGTGATTCATATGGTTTGGTGTAGGGGTACCTTGCTGCTCATCATTGGTGTCATTGCTGGGGATGGTGCTAGTTATTTAGATTAGTTATATTATACATGATTGCTGTAAATATTAAATCATAGACATTATAAACCAACAACAATGTCTCTTTCACAAGAAAGTGATAATGCATTGTATGGATAGAACATTCATTGGAGAACTAACGAGATATATATTGAAGAAAATTGGAGTGACCAACCTCATGTAGAGGTTTCATATGTTCATGACCACCCTAACTACACTCAAGGAATACATTCACCTAAGGTAGAAAATCCTAGAGGAGATGAAGTAAGTCCTAGATTAGGGGAGGCCTCAAGGCCTAGGACCTCCTAAAAACCTATAAAAGATAAATCAAGGAACCATGGGGAACATCATAGAAGCCATGGTGGTCATCCCAATTCCTCATCTTCCTCTTCCTCTTCAACATTTAGTTCTAATAAAGATGAATGTAGGTATCAAGATTGAGCTTCACCATGAGGTTAAAATAAAAATAGAAATTGAAACCAAGGGAAAAATCAAAGACATCAAAATGGCATTGACAAAATCATTACAATTAGACAAATAAAAATAGAAATTTTTACCACAACATGTTTGATGACGATGAACCCTGTTTGGCCACTAAGAGCATGATGTAGATCACAAAGGTAGTTAGAATACCCCAAAGGCATTGCAAGAAAAGTAACATGAAAAGGATTGATATGAATAACATCCATAAATTTATTCGAGGCTATAATTTTGATCTAGAAAATCATTTACAAGCCTTCAATGATGCTTGAGTCTTACAGAATATTGAATGTGAGTGGCAAAAGCTTAAGGTCTTTCCTAGGATACTAGTAGATAAAGTTGAAGTGTGGTATACATCATTGAAACCAAATTCAATCCATCAATGATCCACAATGGTTGAACTCTTTAATGAAAAATACCAAACTTATGTGAGGGTGCCCAACCTAAGGAAAGGAATCCAAGGATGGAAATAGGAATAACATGAACCCTTGGATATGGCCCTAGATAGATACTATTCTCTACTGTATAGTGTCCATGCCATGGTTTCTCTTGAGAAGAGTAACTTTTCCACATCACAGCTGGCCTTTCATAGTCAAATGAGAGAGACCCTTGGGAGATATGCTTAAGGTCAATTATATGAATTGAGAACCCATTATATCTAAAGGCTAATTGAGTGTTTGGAAAAAGAATAAGGAGAGCTATGTAAATGAGAGAATTTTGAAGAATATCATTAGGATCCAATTCTTCAAAAGAAGAGGGTTCATCTCTATGATAAGGAAAAAGAAGAATCTCTCAATGAGGTGATTTTACAATAGACCTTGCCAATGCAATAATCTATTGTTGAACTTTAGGCAAGGCTAGATAAGATGTCAGAATGAATAAATGAGAAAGTTACAACTTGCGTAGAAATCATAGTGGAGAGAGTAATGCAAAAGAAATTAAGTGACCACAAAAAAAGGAGGAAAAGGGACAAGAGATAGGTAAGAACATTGATTGGAAGAAAGGGAACATAGTTGTAGAAGAAGAGGCTAGACTCAACACCAAAGAAGATGATGGATGTGACATCTGCATATATGACCATCCAAAGGGCTATCACCTAGTCATGTTACATCTACATGACTATTGGGCTTTTGCATTGAATCCCAAGTTCGTACAAAAGAAAATGCCTAGGGAATTACCTTTTTCATGAGGTAATCATAGACAATCCTAGAACCAATAGTACTATCTTAGTGGGACTTCTTACTAGCCTTAACATTCTCATCCAACGCAGTGACAGAACCCACAGTTGTGGGTGAAGCCATCATCAAAGCAGCACTACACTTATTGTCAACTAAACCTATTCAGGTCTACGTCCAACAACTTGTTTCACCAACTAGTTCTACTTCCTCTACCTCAAATCACTACTAATACTCTCCCAAATATCATCAACTCGCAACATCTTCTATGAGATCACCACCTCATGCCTCTCATCCTTCATCATATCCTCAATATTCTCATACTTCCCTCCATCAAATGTCATAGCTAGCAATATAGGAAGGTTTAGAACCATAACATTAACAAAAGAATGCCACTTATGCTGTGAACATACACATAAATGATAATGCTAGTAGATCTCCACGACAATCTCAGAAACACCCTTTCTTTAGGATGGTTCCCATGTGTAAGCATAACACTCATGGACTTACTAACTCATCCAAACTAGTGCAACACCCTTCCTTTCACAACCAATGTCCTCCAGTCCTATGCAAAGACCAACCTCCATTATTATTCCAACACCTAACAAAAGTGATGAATCTAGCACTATGGAGAGATAGAAGAATCCATGCATAAATAATGATAATGAAGGGTGTAGTCATGGGCCAAACATATAGAAAGTTAACAAAACTTCTATTTTGATCCACCATACATTTCAAAACCAAGTGTATGAGCAACAACTTGTTTACGCAAGTGCCACTAAACCATAAGACACCCAGTGACTTGAAAATAAAGGTATAACACTATTTCACAAATGCATGGAGCTTGCCTACCCACTTATTGATTCTTATCATGGTGAAAAGCTTAGTTGTGGGGGAGATGCCCCATCCTAAAATTAAGAATTAATAAGTGTTTTTCATGTTTTTGGTTTACAATTTTTTTTATCATTTTTTCATTTCTTGATATAAAATTTTCCCATTTTTTTTAACTTTTTCCACACTTTGTTTTCATTTTGTTTGTTAGTAATCTCATTTGTGAATAAAATGACTAGATGTAGTCCATTGAGGTGAGGTTTTCTCTATGTTGTTAAGCTATGAGGGATTGATTAATTAGATAGTGAGGCCATGTCATCCATTCATCTAGCCCATTAATAAGAGGTTCTTACCATGGTCATAATGATATTATTTTTTTCCATTATCAAACTAAGAATAAATTTGTAATCATTGTTCCTAGATAGAAATGTAAAGAACTAAGTGGAAATGCAAAGGGTGTGACATCAAGGGGATTTATGGATTTTCTTGGATTGCTTCTGTATGTCTATCATGTTGCTAATGTTTTAATCATATCCTTGTATATCTAATGAAACAAAGACAGTAAGAATAAAAGAAGTGATACCTTACCATATCACTAGAAAGACATGTTACCCATGCTTGAAGATAGTCCTCTGGTAAGGTTGATACAGATGAAAAAAAAATGCTAAATAAATTTCTAAGGGTCCCACTAGAAAGACATGTTACCCATGCCTGAAGGTTGGTGGCTTCTCAAAAATTAGAAAAGAAAAGAAAAAAATAGAGAGAGAGAGAAGTACCATGAATAAACTCCTCCTTTGGAAAAAATACCAAGTGATGCTACTCCTTGCAATGGTGGTAGTCTTATGGTTGTCAATCCAAGAGATAAAACAATGCAATGTCACTGGAACATGGTTTGGACTTAGTTCAAATCTTGAAAAGAAGAGCTAATGGTTACTTTAATCATTAATAACATACAAGGATTCATTATGCCTATGGTAAGGCACCTCACATCCTAATTCCTACAATCCTTTCTAAAATTCATTTCATCTGACTATTTGTATGATCATAACTCGTGGTTTTTTGTAACATAGAGTTACCCTCTCAAATTGGTGGTTCTAACATGTGTGTTTTGTTCAAATGGCATGCATTGCATTCAACCCCTTTGGTGCCTACGCACATTTTTAGGTGTGGTTATATAAGGGCATTAAGGCCTAGAGCCTACTTTGGGGAGGATCCACTTGTATAACTTCTGTAACTTATATTTTTTGACATAACTACATAATCTTGAACCTTCCAAGGGAATAAATGTCAATCTAAATAGCTTCCATTATCATATAACCTATTTTTTCTATGTCATGGACTTAGTATCCTTTTCATACATCTTCCAAAGCTTTTAATTCCTGCAATTTTGTCTTCTAATAGTACTGGTGCCCAAATATGAATTCTTACTTACCCTAGAACTTTGGACTTTACATGAAACCTTCCAACCAATCATAGAGCTTCATTTTCCATGCTGAATACTTCCATGAGGTGTAATTTTAATACCCCTGATATTAGATGGAAGTTAATATCAGATACTTAATGTTAGGTATCTAATATCAAGTCCATAAAAACCTATAAATAGGGCCCTCATGATGCTCAAAAAATTCATTCTCATCAATTAAAGCTAGGGAATTTTTTGCATTTTTCTCTCTTGACTAAGAGCACTACACATCCAACTTCCACACATGATATCTTGCTCCATAATACTCCAATTTTCATGGTTTTTGAACCTATTTGATCTTAGAGTGTTCAATTTAGTTGGGAAAGGATGCTTGTGTGGAAAACTTGTGCCAATTTTTTGAAATTTTCTGTTTCCTAGAAGGTATTNTTGATTGATTGTAGATGTCCCCAAAAAGGGGATCACAAGAAGGACCTTCACAAGATGCAAGAAAACACCTGAGAGTTTGTAGAGGCTAACTAGGAGAACAAGGCTCACCAACTACACATGAAGAACAAGAGGCCCAAGAATTTAGCATTTATCAAGAGGCCCTTGTTACAAGATAGTTGGTCTAGGTAGAGGTTGTAGGACTAGAGGCTTAAGCATAGGGTCAATGCCGCATGTTGTTCCAAGAATGCCTTCAAGCCATCTAGGAGTGATCTGTGTTAACCACGGTCATCATGGAAATGAACTTTGGGCCATTGATGCAGTTTGTCCCTAAGGTGGTCAAAACTCAACTTCAGGAATCACCTCTATGGAATATCCTTTTTGAAAGTGGGGAATGGTACCTCGGTGAGACATACCAATTTTGGCATAATAAAGAGGAGGGCACCACTGTCAACATTGGCAGAGTCTCTATTTCTTTCTTAGTCAAGGCCATTGCAAAGGCTTTGAACAAAACCAATGTGGGGGTCAAGATTATGCACCTATCCATAAGGTTTGACATAGAAATAAGGAAGATATGGCTCAATAGGACATATAACAAAGAAAGAAAAATATACAATGAGCTAACTTTGGAAGAGAGGATTTATTTCAAAATCAACAGATACCATCTCTTCCCCACTAAAGGGCTTGATAGAATATCAACTTACATGGTTAGAGGAAGTGCAATATTAATAGAGAAATAAAAAATCAACCTTGCCCAATTATACTTCATGGAGATTCAATGATGGTTCAAGGAAAGAAAGGTAGGGAAGGTAACACTCCCATTTCCTTGCCTAATTAGAAAGTTGTGCAAGTATGCCAGAATCCTAGGTTACACTAATGACATTCCCAAGAGGTCCCAAAATGCTTCATTCTCTAAGTTGTTCATACTAGTAGCACCAAGGAAAGACCTTGGTGATGAACAAGAACAAGAACTAGAGAAGAAGATAGAACAAGAACCAAAGAAGGATCTAGAGTAAGAATTGGAGAAACAATGAGAGCCAGAAGTTCCACCACCATTGTTGTAAGATTATAGGCCCTCAATGAGATATTTGCAACAAATTGATGAAACTTGCAATTGGAAAAGTAGGGATGAATCCAACCTCTTTTGAGTCATTAATGCTATAGTTCAGCCTATAGTTTTTGCCAATCCATTAAGGGAACATATTTCTTTACAATTAGGAAGAGAAGACCAATGGTTGCAATAGATCTTTAGAAATGCCACATCTTTCTAAGTGGTGCTTGAAATGAGAGAATGTGTCAGAGTCATGGTCATGTAGCACCAAGATGTAGTAGGTGCAACAAAAGTAATAACAAACCACATTAAAAAAATCCTTCAATGTGCCTGTTATGCCCCCAATGGACTTAATTGGAACCAGAGATGCATAAATATCAATCAAGACTTTAATGACTCTTGCAGCTCATGAGAATGTGCTTGATAAATTGCTACAGACTAGGCAAGTTATGATGACCCTCTTCAATATCCCTAGTGATGTCACTATAGTACAATTTAAGCTCATAGCCACCAACAAAAAATTGATCATGGTAGAGACTAGGGTAGAGTATGCAAAAGTAGAGGTACACCAATTAGAATAAGAGCTTATTGCCTTGAGGTTTGAAAGAAGGAATTATTCCCGATTCATTATACTTAACCAATTGGAGAAATTCCAAATAGAGCAACTAGGCTAATTGGTTTAGTAGAATAAAGCAGCTAAACAAGAAAAGGAGAAAGTGGTATGGAATGCCTTAGTTGCTGAAGCCTAAGCATATAGTCATGTGAAGGAATTAACCATTGCATTGGAGGAAAACAAATAGATTCTAATCATAATGCATGGTTGACCACCATTGAGAAGTAGAGAAACATTTTGGAAGAGAGCATCCACTAGTTGAGGGAGCAACTGGTGAGGGTCAACTAGGACATAAGTAGATTAGCTAGAGAGAATCTAATGCTCTTAATGGAGGAGGTACGTGCCATACACTAGAAGTCTGCAATTGAGATAAGTGCATGATAGAATGAGGCTAAGAAGCATGAGAAGCTACAAGAGCACTTCTAGGACTAGATTAGCATGCATAAGCAAATCAATGAAAAAGAAATCTAGATGGAAAAGGCCTACATTAGTATTATGTCAACACAAAATCCTGACTGGCAGCCCATCTTGGATAGCTATGCCCTATTCCACCAAGAAAAAGTGAAAAATAAGAACCTATGGATTGAAGATTTCAAGGAGTAGATGGCATTAGCTAACCTTTGTTATGCTAACCTTACCATGTTAACAATAGGTCAGCTTAGAAATGAATTGGAACAACAAGTAGTAGTCACCTATGATTTATATGAGAAAGGGTTTGTAGATAGGAAAGATGTTCTATAGAAACTCTGCATGGAAAACTCGAATCTAAAAGAAATTAAGGCTCACTACCATGGGCAAAGAGATGTAGCTTCAAACTTGACTATGAGATTAATAGATTATCATGAATTGAGAGTAAAGGCTAGGAATTTTGAGGAGGAATGAAGGAAATTCGCAGTGTGATATGTGAAAGTGAATTAGATGTTCTTGCAACTACCATGTTTGTGAAATGTGCAAGTTTCAACACACATTGGATCATTAGCCTAGACAATGCATGACCCGAGAACAAAAGAGGAGAAGTTGTAGGCACTCCTAAATCATTAAAAACTCTAGAAGCCTAATGACAAAGGGAAGTGACCATCAGAAGAGCCATTACCTTTGGAAACTACATAAGCTAATTTTGGTATTTTATCATGTCATGTCCATTTTTGTCAAACACCACTGTGACATGAAAGAGTTAGTTAGTTTGTTTATCAAAGTCAATTAATAATCCCATACCGTCCCAATATTTTGTAAAGAACTTATACCTCATTTTGTATAACTTAAGGATGATTTTTCATTTAGTCATGGGGGTATGATGAGTCATGTTTTGGTTGGGCTCTGATATTAGAGTTGTGTTATTGGGTGTCTAATATTAGGGCACAATCTCCAATGTCGAGGATCTGATGTCATCGCTTTGGTGCTAGCCTATAAATACAACACTTGGGTGTATGATTTGGATATATATTTTAATGGATTTTAGATGTAGACATAGAGAAGTTTCGTTAGTTTTTTTCTAGTGCATGCCCATAGTGTGATGTTAAGTGATTTTATGACATCCTTATTCAAGTGTGACATACTTGAACACGTTACATGTTCAGCAATAAAGATCAAGATTACTTCCATCATTACAACATCCACTTAGCTTTATTATTGTTTTAATTACTTAAATGCTTCCTATTTTTCTTAGTTAATGTTTATCATTTATTACTCTATATTGTTTTTGTCATTAAGCAGAATGAATAAAAACTAAGTACAAGTGTTTTAAGTGTAATTACTTGGTAACCCAGTAGTGTTATTGTTTAGTACGCCCAATAATGGTACACTTGGTAATCCTAGCAATAGTTACATGAAGTCCAAGGTATGTATGGAAGGTTAGGAATGGATGCTCATCGCATGTAGGCTAGTTTAGACTTTACTTTCCATGGTTAATTAGTTTAAATAATTGATTTCTTTACTATCGTTAAGAGTAGAATAAGGCCAAAGAAACATCAAGAATTATATGCCTCATTTTGGACTAAACCATACGTGACAAAGCTACCACTAGTCCAAGTGGGAAGACAACGAACTAGGATCAAGACATAATGATCTACATGCCACAACCAGTCCCATCCATGAAATTTGACCAGGTCATACATGAACTCTTGTGATTTGTATGGTTGGGTGTAAGGGATACCTCGTTGCTCATCAACATTAATTCTTAGTATCCATGAAAGCCTTGAATATATAGCTATGATTATGTTTCTCTTATGATCCTAGAGTAGGTTAAACTCTAATATTAAAATCATCTTCTAGCACTTAATCCATATATTATGAAAAGAAAATTTATTTGCTAGAAAACAAGAAAACTAACTATCTTCAATTATTTAAAAGAGAAGATTACAATAGGGTTACATAACCCAAAAAACATCCTAACCTCTCTAATCACTCAAATGATGCTATAGAGCATGAGGCTCTACAATCACACAATGATTGTTTGTAATGCAAGATACAATTGATGTGGAATCTCTTCCACAACCTAGAACTAAGAGCTCAATATACAAGTAATATAAAACACATAGGTGAATACATAACAATTTGATCTTAGAGCTACAACCTCTATGCAGTCACTCAATGTGTTCTCTCAAACCTTTACCCAAGTTCACACATAAAATTATGTGAACTATCATCTCTTCATGGTACACCAATGAAACACCAATGTATTTATTAATAAAATAAGACAAAAACCTAAGGAAAACTTTCACAAGATCAAATTGAAGTTTCCATGTTGTTTTAATCTTTTTCTACCTTCTCTTGGTTGTTTCCCATCACAACTACCATGTTGAAGGTTAAAATGAGACATATCCCAATATTTCTAGATGTATCCTTGTTAATCTTGGATGCTATTGACATATCTTCCATGAAGGTAAGATGTATCATCTATGTTTGAGACATCTTCTTATGTACAAGATATCTCCCCTAAAAGATTACAATTGAAACAAGATGTCTCCTCTGAATTCAAGGCATCTTCTATAATAGTCCAAGTCTTAGTAAAGCTATCTCCTAGACCTTTAAGATGTCTTTTTAGATCTTGAAACCTATAAAAATAACTTATAAGAAAAATCACAAGGGAATTGGAAGAGGTTTCCCTAAACCAACTCTCCCATCCTTCAAAATATGAGCTCATGTAAATAATGGATTAGGGGTAGATATAATACCCAACTCTTGTAGTTTGGTCTCATGGACCCCTAGAGCATCATCTATAGCCTAATCCTCCTAATGGATTAAATATTCATGCCTCTTGACTCCTTGAGTGCTAGAAGCTTCCCTCTACTTAAATATAGTTACATGCCCCTCCATTGAAGACTTGGACTAATCAATAGTCCCCTTCAACTCATTAATGCTACCATGTATGATCTCCTTATTATCTAGTTCATGATAATCCATAAGATCATAAACATTAAATACAAATATATACCAACATCATTTTGTAAATCAATCTCAAAAGCATTATATTAATCTTGGTCATAATTTTGGAAGGCCCCATTTTCTTGTCTTTCAATTTTGAGAAGTTGATACTCAATTGTTTCTCCTTCAAGTGTGCCTAAACTAAGTTACCAACAACAAAATTTGGCTTCTATTTATCCTCATTCCCCTTGAGAACTCTCTCTTCAGGCTTCTTCTAAATATTTGATTTAACTTGTACATGGAGATCCTTCATCTCTTACACAAAATTAACACTAAGTTGAGCTTCACCATCAAATCTTTTCAAGGTGTCTATCATCTTTGGGAAAAATTGATAATTCATGTCAAATGGAATTTTTCCAATAGAAATATGAAAAATATTATTGTATAAAAGCTTAGCATACCATAATAATGTTTTCCACCTACTTGGCTATTCATCACAAAATATCTCAATATGTTTAGTAAGGATTTATTCATCACCTTTGTTTAGCCATTAGATTATGGATGATATGCACTAGAAAAAATTTAATTTTATCCCTAAAATTTTTCAAAGGGACATTCAAAAATGATTTATGAATTTGAAGTCTCTATCACTCACAATATTAAATGAAATTCTATGCAACTTTATAACATTCTAGAAAAATAAATTTGTAACATGAGAAGCATCACTTACCCTCTTGCATAAAATGAAGTGTGCCATCTTAGAGAACTATCAACAATAATAAAAATTGCATTGTTCTCACTTTGATTTTGGCATATAATGTGCATCCACTCCTTTATCTCTTTTGAACTTCTGACAAGTTAAACATTCCGTCATAATTTTTAAAACTTCAATTGCCATACCAAGCTAAAAATAGTACCTACTCACAAGTTCCGATGTTTTATCCCTACCCATGTGACCTACCATGCTACTACAATGCTTTTCAAATAAAATCCTTTTTCTAAAATCACAATTATAAACACATACCTTTCCATTCTTAAATAATAGTTCATCTTGAATATGATAGTCCTTTAATTGGTCTATCTTACTTAAAAATGGCTCTTTGAGGCTCCTTCAAACTTGCCCAAAATCATTATCATGCTTATACAAATCAACAAAATCATTCATACCTTCTACATGAGGTATGCTAAAATTCATCACATGCACCTTGAACAATGCATCAACCACCATATTGGATTTTTCACTTTTATGCTTCAACACAAAATTAAACTATTGTAATGATACAATCCACTTCATATGATTTGCACTCAACTTTTTTTGAGAGTTTATATACTATAGTGCTTTGTAGTTTATCATCAAAGTGAACTCATTGGGTAACAACTAATGCCTTTAATTCTTGATTACTTAAATAATAATATACTATTCCTTCTCATGTATGGTATATTTTTACCTTGACTTATTCAAATTTTTTAAAAATAAGGAAACTAACCTACCTTCTAACGAAAGTACATCACCAATGATAACTACATCCACCTAAACCTAAAAAAGCTTTTGAAAATCAAGAATTTCAAGCATCATTTTAATGGTAACCTTTTCTTTCAATAAGTTAAAGCTCCCTTGGGTTAGATTTATTCCACCCAAAATATTTATTTTTCTTCAAAAAAGTAAATGTAGACCATGAAATACCACTAAAAGTTTTGATGAACCATCTTTAAGAACTTGCAAAACCAAGGAATGATCTTACCTCCCCAAAATTCTTAGAAGTATACCAATATCTAATAGCCTTTACATTGGTAGCTTCCATCCAACTTTGGTTTTTAGAAATCACATGTCCTAAATATGTGATTTTCCTCTTGAAGAAATGACTTTTCTTAACATTGATCACTAACTATGCCTCCTCTAATTTAATACATACCATCCTCAAGTGTTCCAAGTACTCTTCCTCATCAGATATATACCAAAATATCATAAAAAAAGATGATACAATACTTACCAATGAAGTCCTTCAATACATTATGCATTAACCTCATGAATGTAGCAAGTACATTCATAAGCCCAAATGGCATCACCAACCACTCAAATATTCCATTTGGTATCTTGAAAGCTATCTTCCATTTATCACTAGGCCTGATTTATATTTAGTAGTACCCAATCTTGAAATAAATTTTTCTAAATATTTTAGCATTGGTAAGGACATCAAGGATATCATCCATCCTTAGAATAGAAAACATGTACCTCACTATTATCCTATTAACTACCCAGGAATCAATGCACATCCTTCATTCATCACTATCCTTCTTTCACACTAGCACTATTTGAACTACATAAGGTGAAATGAATTTCTTCTAGAAGCCATTTGCAAGTAACTTCTCTTCTTGTCTTTGCAATTCAACCTACTGATTTGGTACCCTCCAATAAGCCCTACCATTTGAAATGGTAGTACCAAGAATAAAACCAATATGATGTTGTACATTCTTCATGAGTGGAAATCCATTCAACTTCCCCTTAAACACATTGGTAATTTTTTCCTTCAAGCCTAGCAAAACTATAGAATGTTCAACATACATATGATCATGGTTAGAAGTAACTATTTAAATAACAACAAATCAAAAACTGGTATCATCATGTTTCTTAATGTATCTCCTCTCTCCTAAAAGGATTAAGGAAGCATTTAGTAAGCTTTGATGCCTCACTTGTTTAGCTATCATGAGAATCAACTCATGGATTCCATTTGATCTAGCTAGACTCCATACATTTCTTACTCGATCAAATTGAATGCATTGTTGAAATTCCAAAGCCTAATAGGAATTACATCAGTATAATATATTGGAAGTACATCACACTCAACAACATCTAGTCCCAATTTAAAATAACACTTTTCTATTACCCTAGAGGAAATCTAATTCTTGAGGAAATAAAATTTTCTTGGGATTTTCCATCAATCAAAACATGAATCCATTCTCCACTAAGCAAACATCTAGTCCCAACTTAAAATAACACTTTTCTATTAGGATGGTCTTCTATATTCACATTCCTCATGAATGCATAAGAATTTAATTCAAAACCTTTCTTATTCTTGGAAGAATTAGGATTACCTTTTTGAATAGCTTAGTGTGATGCCTCTTTCACCTCAAAGATTTGCACATCTTTATCCTTGGTTGCCTTGTGAAGTGGACATTCCCATTACTTGTGTCTCCATTCTCCACACTTTAAGCATTGAATTTTTGATAAGCTACTATCTTGACCCTTGCCCCCCTTACCTTGGTCGTTCTTGGATATTCACTTTCCATCATCCCTCTTTATCTTATTATCCTAGCTATCATCTTTGACTTTAGATTTGGATTTGGGTCCCTTATTAGATTTAGATCTGTTCTCCTTCTCCTTGGAAGCTTATATGGTTTTATTTCTAAATCCACTTAATTTCTTTTCAGCCGTTATTGCCAAATCATAAGCCTCATCAAGATTTTTTGGCTCACAAAAAGAAAACTACTACTAATACATTATTTTGAGACCTCCTATAAAGAATGAATCCTATTCATACTCTCCAAATTTATTTTAGCTTGATTAAATAGATCACAAATTTTGATATAAAATTCTTTGATAGTCTTTTTACCTTTCCTTAATCATTTTAATTGCATGATAGTCTCTTTCCTTTGACAAGATTGTTCAAATTTTATTCTCAACTTGTATTTCATCAGATTTTAATGTCTAATGGGTTGATGATTTTTTCTTTCATAAATTTAGAACTCCTTTTCTTTCCAAGTAGAATCCATACCTTCTAATCTAGAGTTATCAATAGGTACCCTTAGGTTATTTAGTACCTCTTCTAACCCAAAATGCTTCTTAAGTGCCTTAAGCCAATTTAGAAAAAGCATTAGTGGCACCTAAATAATTAAAAGTCTTCAATTCAATGTACAGAAGTCTAGTAGCATTTCTACATGCTTTAGCAAGCATTACCTCATCCTCCTCATCAAGCTTTCCTAGAGAAGTAGTTACCATTGTTGTAGTCTATGGAATTCTTATCTAAGGAATAGGATTCCCTCCCATTGGAATCCTTGACTAATGGATTCCTACATTTCCAGAGTTGAATTTTCCTTCCTCATTATCCACTCCACCTCCATCTAGTTGTGAAACTTCTTCATTTGAATCTAAGTGTTGATCAGCTTCATGTGTTGGAATATGGCTAGGATTGGCATTCTTATCCATGTTTACATTGATTTCATCCAACCAAGCAATCATTAGTTGGAAGGTAGACTTCATGCTTTCCATGTCTTTGTTTAAAGATTGAACCTATTCCTTCTTAGGTGTCATATGAACTAGACAAAATCCTCAACCAAATTCAACCAACAATTAACATAAATCTCTAATACCAATTACAAGTTGTACTAGGTTCACTTCAATATTAAAATTTCCTTCCAACATTAAATCCAAATATTATTAAAAGATAATGTAGTATATAGAAAAAAGAAAACTAGTTATCTTTAATTATTTAAAAGAGAAGATTATAATAGGATTTGACAACTCATAAAACATCCAAACCTCTCTAATAACTTAAGTAATGCTACAAAGCATGAGGGTCTACAATTGCATAATGATTGTTCTCAATGCAAGACACAACCAATGGATAATCTCTTCCACAAATGAGAATTGATATCTTAATATACAAGAAATACTAGAACATATAGGCCAACACACAATAATTTAACCTTAAAGCTGCAACCTCTATGCACTGTTTGAATGTGCTCTCTCACACTCTTGCCCAATCTCACATATGAACTTATCTGAAATTGCATCTCTCCATGGTAAAGGAACAAAAAACCAATATATTTATTACGAAAATAAGATAAAAAATCTAGGGAAACATTTCAAAAGCTCAACTTGGAGTTTCTACACTATTTCTATGTATTTCTATATTCTCCTAGCTATTTCCCATTTTAATGGTACATCTAGGTATTGATATCATGCTAAGGAACATTGAAAATATAGTGGAGATGAAATTGGTGAATGTATGGGCTAAGATAAAAAACCATTGATGCTAACAAGGCATCCTATCTAAGGGAGTTATGATGAAGCCAAGAAAAGATAATACGACTACAAGAATAGTTATATAGCATCATGTCACTAGTACTTGCACCCTCAACTCTCAAGTTTGAGATACAAATTAAGCATCTACTACTAACTTGTTTAAGGTGCAACAAGGTGTGAAAGAATCAATATTCATGAAAGATTACCTAAAGAGACAAATCTTCATGTTAAAGAATCAATCCAAAGAGTGGGAGAAGATGAGCTGAGAAAAGGAAAAATAGATACTTACTCTCTCTTACTAGGTATAAATGATCAATTGAGAAACCAAATCATGGTCCAATTTAGGAATAAATACCTTCATACAAAAAATGAGCATGGGAGCTTGTATCACATGTTACTCTAGAATACAACCTAGAAAACCAATAAGCTCATGAAAGTACACATGATTGACTAGGCAACCTAAAAATTTGATTTACGTAGATTACATAAATGAGTAGCTCTTCTAAATGAGTGAGTAACAAGGAAGCAATGATAGGTTAACAAGAAATTCAATTCCTTGTATGTGAAACTCTATCACATGGTTGCAAGTAAATCAACACTACATGAGAAGATGAATCTCATATAGAACATGTATATCATTTTCCTTGAAGAAAAAGTAGTGGTCCTTGAGAGAATACTTAAGAGAAAAAAGAAAGACATATAAGTTAAGTAGAAGAGATATCTACATGTTTTTTAAGCCTCTTTAGGAAGGCCATGTAATAAATTAAAAGAATGAATCCACAAGATACTAAACAAATTAAAGATAGCCCAATACAAGCTCATATAAATGATGTGATTCCATAAGTAGTTCCAAGTTAAAGCACAATATTGTAGATGTACATTGTTATTTGAGTAGGTATTGATATAGAAATAAAATAAGAAACTTCATGTCAAGGTGATAGACCTTGAGATGTAGCTACAAAGATTTCATATGTCCATCACTAGTACTTCAAACTTCTTTCCATATCAAATAGGCATGTTAGGAGGATTTCATCTTTAGCCCCGACTTGCAACTCTTCTCATTGAGATGGCTTACATTTTATTATAGTCATCATTAATTTTATACACTTCTAAATTCTCTACATTAACCTTATCATGTTTCTAGTTCCAATTTTATGTTTTGAGGTGTTAAAGCTATGGGACTAGCTTTACTCAATTATGGGAGAATGATGAGTCATCGAATGGTAGCTTAGAAGTTGATTGTAAGTCTTGGAGTTAAGAAGTATCATGTGCATTCTTTGTTTATAGCTCTAGAGTGTTTGGTTAAGGTTTGTATCTTTGGAGCATGCATCCTTACTTCCTATGTAACCTTTTCAAATTTTGAGAATGTCTTAAGTCTCCTAGGATGTTTAAACTCCTAAAGGTTCTTAGAACATGTCTTCTTAATGTTAGCTTTCTTCAAGTTCTTTGGTTTAGTGTGTGCATTGCAGGGATGCAATGCATCGCTTGTGTCAACATAAGGATATTGACACAACCCTTACATCAACAAAATATAATACTCACTACTGAACATCACCAAAATTATGATCAAGAACTACTAGGATGCATTGATGGACCTCTATCAACATCCATGTTTCGAGAAACTTGAATTATTTTATTGCAAAAGCTATAAATGCCTAGGTTGAACTCTTCTCACATAATCTTTACATACTTGAACTTTTCACATTTCTGATTTGCTTTTAGCATCTAGTTTATATGAAGAGCTTCTTCACACTTGAGTAAGTATGATTTTCTTCTTGTTTTGTATGTTTTAAGTTATTGCCTTCACAAGTTTAGTTATGCTCTAATAGAGTGATACCTTGCTTTCATAGCCCAAAACTAATTGATCAATGTAGAGTATAGTATTTTTCATTATAAATAAAGCTCATATTTTCCCTATGTTCTTTGACTTTGATGCCTTAAACCTATTGAATACAACATTTTCATGTAACACATGGAGCCATCACATCTCTCTTTATTTTTCTAAGAGGTGATTTTAAATGGATTATGAGGCTTTTATAGGTCTTTCCACTTAATCTATTTAAGATTAATTCCTCTAATTTGATGAGGATTATCCCATGTGATTAGAATGATTACATCTTATGGGCTTTTGATCATATGTCATTAGTCTTAAATATTCAAAAATTAAAATAATAAAAGTAAAAATAAAAATAAAAATAAAAAATTACAAACTAATTAGGAAACCATTTTTTAGTGCCCAACTTATGCTAGTTTCTAATTTGAGTTAAGCCTTATCGACAAGCATCAGTGAAAAACTCAAATCTTGCCATTTTTTCATTCTCAAATTAACTGAAACAAAATGGATAGTTTGATTATTCTTCTAGGGAAACAACTTGGAATTACCTTTTTTCTTATTAAAAAATACAACAACAAAGAAAACATGCACAAGGCCAATTTCATAAGCATTAAGGACTAGAGTTGTTAATAATGTACTTTGGAGAGAGAAAGGAAAATATCAAGGCAATATTTGACAAATTTTGTTAGTCAACACCATGCATACTATTTTTTGATAATCTTGATTCTATTACCATGTTATGTGAAAATGGTACTTGGGATGCAATGCATGAAATGTGTGGTGACAGCTTCAGGCATGCTAAGTATATGTTGAAGTCATAGTAAACCATGATGTTATACAAGTAGATAGCACCCATAGTCTCATATTCATAGATGTTGTAAGTATGTAGTTTACCTGTGGCATTGCACCATAATAGTAGCACATGGTGTGTTGAATGTTTAATATAACATTTTCCATGTAACACATAGGTTCATGACATCTCTCTTTATTTTTTAAGAGGTAATTATAAATGAATTATGAGGCATTCATAAGTCTTTCCTCTTAACCTCTTTAACATTGATTCCTCTAATTTTGTGAGAATCATCTCATGTGGTTGGAATGGCCATATCTTATGGGATTTTGGTCATATGTCATTTATTTTAAATATTCAAAAAATATAATAATAAATTTTAAAATAAGAATAAAAAATTATAAATTAATTATAAAACCATTTTTATTTAGTGTTAAACTTAGGCCAATTTCTAATTTGAGTTAGGCCTTATCTACAAGCATTAGAAAAACACTTAATTCCTACCATTTCTACATTTTGAGATTAATTTAAACAAAATATAGATTTTGATTAATCTTATAGGTAGATAACTTAGAACTATCTTTGTTTTTAGTGAAAAATGTAACAACAAATACAACATGCACAAGGCAAGTGTCATAAGCATCAAGGACTAGAGTTGCTAATAATGAGATTAGAAGAGAGAAAGAAAAATGTCAAGGAAATATTTGAGAAAGCTAATTAGTTAATGCCATGTGTACAATTTTTTGATGAACTGAATTTTTTGCCACATTGTGTAAAAATGGTGCTTAGGATGCAATGCATGAAACATCTAGTAGTAGCTTTAAACATGTTGGATGTATGTCAAAGTTGTAGTTGACTGCAATGTTGCATTAGTAGACAATGCTCATGGTCTCCTAGTCACATATGTCATAGATGCATAATTTTCTTATGACATTACGCTGCAATAGCAGCATGTGGCATACTAGCATAGGTGCCATAATGTCAATGGTGCTAGTGTGAAAGCTACATATAGGTCACAACTACAATAGTCATAGCAGTAGAAAAATCCATAGTCATGCTTGTGAGAATCATTACAGGTATACTACTACATGTGGAAGTGTAGGTAGATTGAATGCTCATAGTGTCATGCATGCTAGTTCAATCCTCTTGCTTATTCCTTTACTCTTATAAGGATTCCCCATGCCCTCTCTCTACCTTTGCTTTTGCTTACTTCAGTATTATTAGGAGATGCAAGTGTTATAGTGTTATAGTTTTATGTGGCTATAGCTTTGATAGGGCTAATGATCAAGTTGAACCAACCAATGTTCATATGTTTCTCTTGTGTGTACTTTAATCAAAGTCTTTTTGGGGTTTCAGCCCCACTAATGCTGCATTGCCTTCTAGAGTCGGGAAAATTTTAGGTCAATAAAATCATCAAATTATGGCTTATTCATTAATATTTCAAATAGCAATTGGTGGCAACTGGTTTTTGTCTATTCCAATATGAAGTTTCATTTTCATTACATTAAATGTCACATAGCCCAAGAAGGTTTAGAACATGTGGTAGCTATGATGTACATAAGGCAATGCAATAGGCTTTTGAAAGTTTCATTTTGAAATTTTCTTGGGCTACCATTGAAACATATTTATTAATTATATTCTTATAACTTTATTGCTCAGTGCAAGTGTAGGCTGAACTAAAAGTAAACTTTTTTTTAACAATTATGTTTTGGTTAACTAAATAATGAAGTTATAAAATATCCTTAAGTTTTCAATGCCAAAAAATGTGTGTCGATTACATATGTCTGAGTTGCTTAAATGATAGTTATATAATAATGTTAGCCAATGAAATGTTTTTCCCTTCCCTTTTAATGAATAGGTAATGATTTTAGTTGGGATTGTTTACTTGTGTATAGGATGGAGAGAGCTAAGTAGCTATGCTCTAAAAAGTAGAAGGTATCAACAATAGTGGGGTCATCCAAGAATAAGGACTATTAAGGTAGAATCAAGGAGGGAGAACTAATAGAAGACTAGAACCTTCCAGAGCTATTAGACAAGAGTTCATCTAGTTTTAATTTTCCATCTTTGTCTAATTTATATAATGTATCTCCTAACTTTCCTTTGAACTTAGATATTTATATTTCCTTTTATTTAGTTCATTTCCCCCCAATATTAGATCAACAATTTTTAGATGAATAGAAGACTAAGTATAGAGACTTACTAAAAGAGGTTTACCCCTCAAGGTATAATCAAGCAAGCTATTAGTCTAGGTGAAAGCAGTAAAAGCTCATTGTCAAGCTCGTAATCAAGTCGTACTCATGAGCATCCATTCCTTGACTATCCGTACACATCCTTAGATGCTCGTAATCAAGTTGTACTCATTCTGAAATGCGATGAGCATCCATTCCTCAACTATTCGTACATATTCATAGATGCTCGTAGTTAAGTCATACTCATACCGCATTCTAGGAGTTTAAGGGTGAGAGAGAGAAAGTGATAAATAACATTAAATAAATCCTATTCCATACACTGCAAGGTTTATCCAAGAAGCTCGTCTTTATTGCCGTACACAACTTGTGTTTAGGTACAAGGTTGTTCGAATAAAGATCCGTTCACTGTAGGACTCCTACTGCGGGCACATGGAAAATATTCTATCTCTGGAGTGATCAAACTGACAGAGTTTCCCTACTTCTAGCCTAGATGATGAAACAAGGGGAAGCTACCTCTTATTTATAGATATGGAGGTAGACTGTGATATCGCGTACATGATATCGTAGGGGACAACGTGATATTGTAGTGGCTGCGATATTGCGGCTCATGCAAATCGTCTCTCATCATACCCCCATGACTGAATGAAAACTCATCCTCGGGTTCCTTACAATAATATCGGGAAGGTATGGAATTATTGAGGGGAATGGAACTAATGGGATGACATGTGAATGGATCATAATTACAAGAGTTGACAAAACTGGTGTTCATGACAACAAGGGTGAACACCTTATTACATTGACATCAGGCCTTATTTGGCAGCTGAGAAAGAGAGATAGAAAGAAGTGTTGTTGTTGAAAACGCCAAGATTGCGCCTTACATTGTCCATTGGTAAGCATGCCATCGATCTTTCTCCTTGCATAGCTTCTTCCAGCACTGCTCCATTCCAATTGTTTGCTCCAGGTCCAATACGTTGTTGTATGATTTCCATCTGCACACATAACAAAATATTATATTAGCAAGGGTCAATGAATCATCATGTAATTAATACCTTGCTTTAGTGTAAGTCCATTGGCTGAGTTGTGGTATGGCTTATATGGATCTGGAGATATATTAATGATGACTACCAAAGGTGTAGGGGTAGGAGAGAATTGAAAAAATTCAGGACTAAGAGGAAATCGACGAAAAAGTTGGGCCCTGTACCCCCATGACTAATCGAGAACCTTCAGTAGCGTTATAATGGAGAAAGAAAAGGAGTAAGAAGGATAGATAAAAAGAGACAACAGTAACATCAATAAAGTGGATGTCAAGATGGAAATGAACAAAATAAAATTAATTGCAAAAATGTTAGGGAATAGAAGTTAACTAGTGCACCAAAGAGGAATGTCAGTGGGTCCTCCCCAAAGCAGGCTCATGCCCTTAATGCCTTGAAAAACCCACATTCGAAGAGTCCATAGGCTATAGGAATGTCAATTGGAACAAGAGTTAAAGTCTTAACCACAAGTGTTTACCAAAAGGAAAACAAGGCATCTACCAAAATATATACACTAATGATACAATCAGCAATGAGGTGAAGAATGGAGAGAAGGATGAGGAGAATAGAATGGAATGGAATCCCAAGAACAAGATGGTGTACAACCCCTTGTGTGTTGCATGATTATTGTGACTTGGCAGATCTCATTCCAACTCCGGCCTCAAAAAAACCACTTCCAGTGACTTTGCATCAATGCATTCGGCCAAACCATCCTCTTAAAGTAACAAGAATGCCTTCCCCAAGAGTCACCACCATTCTGATAAAACAAGGAGGGAATGGGAAGCAAGAAGGTCCTTAGTTAGAGGGAAAATTTTTAGTTCCATAACCAGTGCTTGTAGCCCAAGAGATTATTTGGTCCAAGGGGTGTGCTTTGAATTCTCACTTTTTCTTCTCTCTTTTCTCTTTTTCTTTTCTTCTTCTTTGTTCTCTTCCTCTTTTTTTTTTGATTTTTGTGTTTTGTGTTTTTATGTGTGAGAACCACACCATGCAAAGACTTTGTTATTTTTATTTTCTTAGCTTCTCGATGATTGGGTAACATCGGACGGTAAGAAAACTCAAGAAGAAAACATCCAAGCACCCAAGAGAATTGCCAACACAAAAGCATCAAGTTTCTTTGAAGTCACACCCTTTTCAATCCTTGAGTCCTTCCTTAGTTTGAGAAATGCCCAGTCACCAATTCGTTAAAGTTCTTATTAGAAGGGGACTGTACATTTCTAAGGCGAGAGAGACCATAGAAACGGGTGAATGGATGGATGAAGTGATCTCATTGCCTACCATATCAAAAGAAACATACCTTAGTATCAACATTGTGACTTAAAGGTAAAACTCAAACATTAGCAATCAATGTGAAAGCAGTTCATACCATCATAGAGAACACTTATTATGAGACAAACTTACAGGGTGGATCACACACACACACACACACACACACACA
>MNCI01001925.1:51316-64409 GCA_015680685.1 Gnetum montanum
GAGTAGCTGTCAACCACGGGGTATCTACTACTGGTTGGGTTGCTACATATAGGCATCTTTGTTTCATATTTTCAAGGGCACACTTGTTGCATGGAGGAGATGAGCATCCCTCCATGTCATCACCTGATGAATCACTGTATGTGATGTATGGAACTTTCCTCTTCTCGATCTTTCTGTAAATGTTTATCTTAGAAATTTCCAAGGAAAGATCATGAATGCCTAGGCATGCATCTACTATGCTCAGCCATGCCCTTCCCATTATAATTGGGAAGTCCCCTTCATTTTTGTTTAGTTCAATCACTAGGAAATCAGCTGGGTAGGGCCAACCACACACAGTGGTAATGATGTCCTCCACTAATCCCAAGGGAATGGTGATGGACTGGTCTACCAACTCTAGTTGGATGTTGCTCTTCTTAAGTTGGGGCAGGTTCCAGGCGTGATACATCTCTCGTGAAATCAAGTTGACTCTGGAACCTGAGTCAAGAAGAGCCCTATGTGGTTCATTTCTGGTGATTTGTAAATAGATAAAGGGACTCCTAGGGTCAGTTAGTTTTCTAGGAAGGTGGCCTACCTTAATCCAGTCGATTACGGTATGTGTTAACATAACTGTATGCCTTAAGCTTTGATTTTGGACTGAAGGGAGCACCAAAGTGTTAGATGGTGGAGGAGTGTACATAGACTCAACCGCTTGTTGTTGTGAGAGCTTATCTAGGCTTTTGGTTTTGAAGAAAGGTCTTTTCTTTTTATAGTTGTCAGAATTAGCAGCGGGTTGAATATTTACTGCTCTCATAGCATGGCATTACTGCAGTTGAGTAGGAAGTTCCCCTTGCATTGTTGGAGTAGGAGGTNTAGTTGAGTAGGAAGTTCCCCTTGCATTGTTGGAGTAGGAGGTGTTATGGGAACTACTAGTGGGAGAGGTGCGGATGGATTAGGAGGATGGTGTGGGTATGGATCGTCTCCCAGAGGAGAAGGAGTCCTCCTAAAGTACTCCCAAACTTGGTAGTGACGTTGGGGAGTTGTGTGACCCATAGAGTCACTTGGAGAAATCGGTTGCTCCACATAATAACCATATGGATCAGGTTGCTGATAAGGGTACTGTTATTTCGGTGGTGGCATTCCCCATGACTATGGGTATTGCCACTGCTGATGCTGTCTGACGGGTTGTGGTGGAGTTCCACTTGGATAATACGTTAACGGTTGGTGGAACTGCCTTGGGTTACCTTGTGGATAAGGTAACCTTCGGGGTGTTTTCCATTGGTTGAGTCTTGGATTAAGCACATACACCCCAGAATCTTGTAAATGTGAGATGATTGGACAACATCCCTTAGGATGGTCATAGTGGTAGATCTCACATCTACCGTCATCATCTGTGTCTGATTCTACAACCACATCAGAGTTAGTGATTTTTCCCTTACCCTTGTTATGTGCAGGGCCTAAATTTCTCCACTTTGTCTTACCTTTATTACTACTTTGTTCTTCCTTAGACTCTTCTACGATTTTTAGGATAGTTTCAATTTTTGAGTCTAAGGAGCTCCATACTTCTTCTACCTTAGCCGCTACTTCTGTTGTTAGTTTTTGAAGTGGCAAGGTTTTCCTATTCACCAACTCTTCAATTGGTGACTCATCCTTTTCATCGCAAAATTTCACTCCCTCCCTTCAAAGGGAGGAATCATGGTTGTACTCTTCCACACTTTCCCTTTTGCATAGCTCACCTTCTTTGTTTGCTACTTGTTCCAACAAGAGATGTACTTCATGGACTCTAAGTTGTGATAGTCTCCCTTGTGCATAAGTCACAAGGGTACTTTGAGTCTCATGCCTTAGCCCATCCATGATGTGATGAAGTTGATCTCGCTGTGCGTAACCATGGCCCAGGCAATGATGTAACAATGTGTAGTAGCGGGCCATGATAGCATCCAAGGGTTCACGATGACCTTGCTTCCATCCTTGGATCTGCTTACACAAGTTAGACACTTAGGAGTACATTTAATACTTATCATTGAACAACTCTAACATCATACTCCACCTCCTGATGGTTTCTAGTTCTAAGGACTAGTACCAGCTCTTTGCTTCTTTGGTGAGTGTCCTGGGAAACAACTTAAGTTTTTTCCACTTGTTCTCTATGTTTTGCAAGGCATAGGCATTGTGGAATGCCTGTAAATGATGTTGCGGGTCAACGTTGTATCCCCGTTCAAATCGTGGGATGTTGTTCATGTCTAACCATTTGATCCGACTATCTTTTAAATGCCTTGTGGGAATTCTAACAGCCTCTGTTATGTTAAGCATACTTTGGATTGCAAGTATGGGCTCATCATGATCATCTACTTAATGATGCCTGTGATTTCTTCGTTGTTCCCTACTTTCCCTTTGTTCATGTCCTTGTCCTCTCTCTCGACTCTCTCATCGAGGTTTTTCATTTTTCTTACTTTTATCCCCTCCATTATGCTCTTCATGATTGCACCCAGAGGTGGAAGGAGAGGGTGAGTGATGTGACGAAGGAGAAGAAGGAGAACCATCGCCACAATGATGTTTCTTGCCTTCTCTTCTATGGCTCTAGCCCCGATCGTGATGGCGATCTAAGTGCCCATCCTTGTATTTTATTGTTGTTCCTTCTGTGAACAATTGATGTTCACGAGTATCAGAACCAAGGATATGTATCATGGATCATAGGTTCTGATACCCTACCTCCTCACTTTCGTTAAGAGAGGGAACATCTCTTGAAAGTGAACAAGTTATAAGTGGTTCACCATCTATAGTTTTACTTAGGACGTGCAAGACCTCTTTGTCCTTCAACAGTGTATGTTGGCTCTCCTTCCTTAAGTCCCTCATACGTTGTGCTTCTGTGGGATAATAATCCCTCATGTAAAAGTCTTCCACAATGTATTTAGCATATAACTCTGTCATGCCTATCTGTGCCAAAGCATAGAAGAGCATGTTAGAGGCTGATCGATCGGGAGGTAACATGATGTTACCTTGCAAATCTCTCCAGTGCATCTATTTGTCTTGATGAAGGATAAAGGTAAAGTTTGGAATATACTCATCGGGATGAGTATAGACTATTCGGTATTGTTTAGGACTTGGCTGATTTCGGCTATGTGTTTTTGATTATCTACTGTCTTTTGTATTATCCCTAGGTGATGTGCTCTTGTGAGAAGAAGAAGAAGAAGACATAATGTCTTATAGGTGCTAATTACCATTATATAATTTTTTATCTTGATTAACCCGAAGGTTCGTTTAGGCTACGATGTGAGTGATATCCTTTATGTTCTATTTAGTGCACAAAAACTTAGTCCCTGGCAATGACACCATTGATGAGTGGTGAGGTACCCCTACACTCAACCATATGAAACGAGCGTAGCACATGAGATTTGGTTAAACTCTGCAGACTAAGTGCCTACATGCCCCATGGAACACTTAGGGTTAATCATTCATTATCTTCCTAGACTTACTTGTAGTTGTCATAGTGTATGGTTAAGTAAGTCCGAGGTATATGATTTTTATAGTCTTTTATCTTTTTCTCCTATTCTATTGAGGTGAAGCATTGAGAAACTAACTAACTCTAACTAATGACCTAAGTCTAAATTAACTAGTGTTAGCATCCATTCCCACTTACTGTACACACCCTAAACTGATGCAACCTCTACTACCAAACGTTAATCGTCACTAGGATTACCACGTGTAACGCGCATGCTCGAAGTGATCATACTGAGGCACCTAACTAGCCTAAGTGCGATGAGTAGCTGATTCCTTGACTATCTATACACATCTTTAGATGCTCGTAATCAAGTCGTACTCATGAGCATCTATTCCTTGACTATCCATACACATCCTTAGATGCTTGTAATCAAGTTGTACTCATTTCGCAATGCGATGAGCATCCATTCCTCAACTATCCGTACACATCCTTAGATGCTTGTAGTTAAGTCGTACTCATACCGCATTCTAGGAGTTTGAGGGTGAGAGAGAGAAAGTGATAAATAACATTAAATAAATCCTATTCCATGCACTGCAAGGTTTATCCAAGAAGCTCATCTTTATTTCTGTACACAACTTGTGTTTAGGTACAAGGTTTGCTCGAATAAAGATCCGTTCATTGTAGGACTCCTACTACGGGCACATGGAAAATATTCTATCTCTGGAGTGATCAAACTGCGAGAGTTTCCCTACTTCTAGCCTAGATGATGAAACAAGGGGAAGCCACCTCTTATTTATAGATATGGTGGAGGACCAAGATATTGCAGCGGCCGCGATATTGTGTATACAATATTGCAGCTCATGTGAATCGCGTCTCATCAACTAGATTATTGCTTTAATTTCATGTAATTTACTTTATCAATAGTTTAATCTATAGTAGTATTTTTTAAATTTTTTTCCTTATGGTTTACCAACAAGATCTATTTTCTTTCTACACTTTTAATTTTTAGTTTGGATTGATAAATCCTTCATTAATTAAAAACAACACTTTAAAAATTAAGTTACTTAATATGTTTTAACCAAATGCTTTGATAATTGAAATAGAAACATCTTAAATAATTCTAGCTACTCATACATTGTGATTTCATCTAAAAGGAGCATTTTAATTTATGTATATTTTAGTTTGCATTATAAACTACTTGAATTTAATTTTTTCTCTAAGAATTTCTAAATTTTAAACCAACTTTTATTTTAAAGATATTTATTTCTCAATCACCAATTTAATAATAACCCTTGACAAGTTGAGACTATTCTTGGGTTCCCATACTCATATGGGAGATGCCCTAAGATTTTGTTTTCTAAAATGTGTTTTTGAAGGGTGTTTATTATAACACAATTTAATGCATCAACAAAACCATGAAAATACCAAAAATACAAACTTCATGTAGATCTCATGAATCCATGACTTCATTCATTTATTCATTCATTCATTTGTTCATATCATGTTGGACTATGACGAGTCATCCTTGTCCAAGGAGGTCATAACTATATGACATGGTGTTAGGCCATCAAAATTATGACTAGAAGCCATTTTCTACTTTCTCTAGGAGGCATTTCACTCTATCCCTTAGGGGATTACACTGTGTTAATGTGTGTGTGTATGAGAATTACAACTTATTCCACCAAGGATGACAATGCATGTATGGTATTTTTTTTACTTTATTCTCATATTTATAAACTACATAAAAATATATTATATAAAATTATAAATATTCTATCTACTCTAACCATAGTAACATGGGTGTATCATGTAGTATATGTATCATATCTCTTTTGTATTTATTGAATATAACAATATACACAAGTTTACTTTGCAATTCACATTAACATAGTCTTTAGATGTTAATGAATGGATTGCACTACACTCTGTATGATATATTCCCATTAACCACAAGTAGGACTCCTATCACTAATAGAATTAAACTTGTGACTTTGGGTTACTAGGCTAATGTAACACCTTACCCTACCTAGGGTAAGGTTATATCTAGGATCACTACTAATCTTACAATGGAAGCATGATAAATTAAAAATTAATGATGTGTACATTATATTAAGAAAGGTGAAACTACACAAGATTACATACCACACCAAAAACTAAACATACATTATAATGAAAAACTAAATATCTCTACATAAACCAAAAATCTGCATGATTCCCACAAGATACAAAAACACATAAACATCATCATCACATATATAAGAGTACAAAGAATTTCATACAATTATAAATAGTCCATATTCATGTACATGGAAATATATATAGTAACCAAGCCTTGAATATTTTCCCCTCCTCTACTCTTCCTCTTTGTGCTCATCTAGGCTCCTACAACTTCCACATGTAGTTAAATAAAGTTAGTATACAACTGAGTGAGAAGCCTTTACACTTCCTCTGCTAAATGGTCAACAAGTGCTGCACTGGAGGAAAGAAGTGGGGTACAAGACAACCTACATCAAATGTTAATCTTGTGCATGCTAAGAGTAATGCATGGACATAACAACATATCACAAATAACGCTAGCATAATCATTATCGAAGAGGATAGATGGCTATCATACAATCATGACTTAGCCTCAAGGATCTAATTTTCAAATTTACTTAACAAAGAAAGAAAGAGTTATAAGTATTACCATAATCTATTAGTTACACTTAATAATAACTAAACATTAAATTCAAACATTCTTTAAATTTACTTTTAAGGCATGAACCTATATTAATATGATTCTAAAGATATTTTAGGCATGATACTATAATAAGACGTGATATTCTAAATGCAATAAGATGACATGAATTCTATTTAAGTGTATATGATATTGAATGCATCCTATATAGATATATATACATACTTATTAATAACAATAATTTATTAAGTTAATAGTCCACTAGGTTTTTATGTGGAAAACCAATATGAAAATGTTTGAGGTAAAATGCATTGAAATTCTAGTAAACTTATTATCTTGAATATTATCTATCTTATAAACATTAGGGGCTACAACATCTATAACTTAATGTGGTCCTATCTATATTGATGAGAACATGGTTTCTAGACCTTTTACCCAAAATCATTATCTCTTTTTAGAAATAGATCATTTATCTAAAAGGGTTTTAGAAGAAAAAATTGTATAAAATCACCTTTTAATAATTGCTTCATGATTTGATAAATATTTTAATACATTTAAATGCTTGAGTTAAACATTCCAAAGATACTAAGCTCTAGTGTTAAGACTCTTCTCTATACTGAAATAATATATGAAAAAATCATAGGTAGAGATTTGCAAGTTATTGAAATTTAAAAAATATGCTCTTTGATCAATGAAGATACTATTATCATCACAGATGAGATCATTAGTGGGTTATACCATAGAGATTTCATTAGCATCCTTATTTTTGTTAATTGAATGATCATCAAAGAGAAAGGATTTTTCTCATGTTGGTAAAAAGATAAGGTATCATCATAGAAATTTGATATTTTTCTATAGGAGGACATGGGATTAATATGGATGTGTAGATTTATATTGCATATAACATCTCCTATTTCCTTAAATATTCCTTCTATTTTATATTCTTTAATATCATGATTAATTAAATTGATAAATTCTATACTTTGATCCATTGATGTAACATGAACATGTTCTATATTGTTGATTACATGATGATAGAAGGGTTCTCTAAACATTATTACATGTTTAGATCCCCCTTAATTGGAAGAATAATCTTTCAAAAATCATATCTAAAGAAGCCTCCAAACTAGGCATGAAAAATACTTGAAAATCATGTCACAGGTTGGTTGCATATCCACTATTAAGATATCTACATTATAGCGATCAAAAATGTCGACGGCTGGAAACATCGAGAGGTCATTGGTCATTGACAGTCTTAACCATGTTTTCGTGGGAGGGCCATGCTGGATGGAATGGAAATGGGCATAAATAGTCTGGTCGATCAGACAAGGACTTAGTCAGTGTTAATATAACCTTTTGTAACAAGATAATTTGAAAACGAGACTAATAGCGTGAAGTAATGCTTAAATGTAAAAGGGATAGAAAATAGTGTAAAATGAAATAATAAGTAGGAGATAAAGTATAATGGAGTTAGAAAAATGCATTTCTTCGAAGCTACAACTTCACTCTATCAAGGTGGATATAATCAGTTGCCCACCACTGAGAAGTGTAGAGATCCCAAGAGTAACCAAGACGTGTAGAGCAAGACGACTATGTGCTTGAACACGGACTCAAGCGTTAATAATGCGAAGTGCTATCAAGGTGGTAGAAAAGAGCAAAAACAAAATTCCAACTGAGAATGCTAACTATTTACAATGTCAAACAGAAAGCTTACAATGCTCAAGGTTACAGTGCTAACTTTTTTTCTTGTCAGCCAACAAAATTGTTAGTCGACCATATTACCAAAAAACCCTAGACCAGACAAGTGTTGCTCATTGGGGTATTTATAGGACCAAGGGTGCATGAAAGATGTAGTTTGAACTCCACGTGCCCTAGGCTTATGCTGACCTATCTATGCTACATGTGCCTGCATGACCGTTGGGCGAGTCTATCATGCCATAATTACAAGCCTACCACATTGTAATTGCACTGTCAAAGAAATGGTGCGATTAGGTAGAGTGCATTGATGTAGCATAATTTCTTGCCACACTTTGCTATGCTTTGTAGAATAGCATGTTTGACGTGGCGAAGCATCTTTTCACGTTGTGCTACGCTACGCAGCATAGCGTAGGTGCCAGTTCAAAGGAAAAAAATTGTGTTGTGTCCTACTACATGTATTGGAAACATTTGAAGCATGTTGACTATTTATTGCATATTTGCTACATTGTCCTACGCTATGTAGCATATCATAGCATAGTAGCTGTCCTTAGTCGCAAAAATGTCACCAATCTGCAAATTTTTCCTTTTGCATTGTGAAGCTTGCAAACTTGCTAATCCCGCCCTTTGATATGCCTTCTGTCACTTTCACAGAATTGCTACGCTGTGCTGTGCCATGTAGCTTAGCTTAGCATAGTGGCCCAACATGGCTTGCTTCTTGCCAAGTTCGTTGCTTTTTGATGGAAGGAGACATTGCTGAAGGACTTGAAGTCGGGCAAGGGGATTGACCATCTAGTTTTTGCTAAGTTGTGCTACACTGCGTGGCATAGCATAGCGTAGCACTGTGCTTCTACAAATGTCTTCTAAAGTTTTCTATGCTACATAGTGTAGCGTAGTGTAGCAAAACTGCTTGACTTAGAAAACTTGCTAAAGCATTTTGTGCATTCTAAGCACCACCAACAATTCCATGCACTGCTCCTAAGTGCGCTATCGGCTAGATGAACTACTCAGGTGTGTAGGCTGGAGAATCCATTTAGCCTATTGACACCTAGGGTAGAAAGCCTACCGAATTGGACAGTCTGAACATTAGAGCATCCATTTCATGAAGAACGACCATAACACTACGCGAATCACAAAGACCTAGTGAAGCAAGAATACCTTCAAATTTTGGGGTGCTTCATTGGCCCCTCTTTGTCAACATCTAGAGGATGAGCTTGAGAGATGTTGACAAAGAATACAAAACACCACGGAAGACACGATGCTAACATTGCTGCTCAGTGATAGTCAAGACATTGCTTGGTTGCGCTTGAGAGTGTTTCATTGGTTTTTGTAGGGGGAAAGGGCAAAGCGGGGAGGAAGGAGGTTTAGGAAAAGGGTAAAGATGAGGCTTAGCTGGGTCCCTCATCAGAGTGCTCATGAGGAAGTTGTTTGCATTTTCATCTTTACTTTCGTTGACCTTTGATCTTTTGTAGGACAGGTGTTTCTTTCCTAGGATGAGTTGTGTGACATCCATGTGGGGTTTTGACATGCCTAGAGATGCTTCCCATGCTACGAGTTGTGTTATGCACATTATGGAATTTTCACTTTGAAGTAGCCAAGCTAGTCGAGGCACTCACTTCGCAACATTGTAGCATTTACTTCTGTGGCAGGACCTGCTTTCGGTTGCACCCTATAAGCATGATGGAGAGCAAAACAACCACGATGCTAAGAGAGGTCAAAGGTCTTGTTTGCTACAGATCTTATTGTAGCTCTTGTACATCTGTGTTGGTGCATGATGTCCAAAGTAGAAAGGCCAGCAGTGGCCGTGGAAGCATTAGCATGGAGGAGTTGGCGTCAAAGGCGTCGAGAGTTTTTGTGAGTGTGGATGCTTTGGAATCCCTGCCGAAGGCATGAATTCTCAGTTTAGCTATGGGATCAGCTACCACATAGCTAAACATCGTGCGAGCCTAGGTGTCGGCAGGGAGATGAAGGGTAACAATATTGTGGCTGGGCCACAATACTGCTGGAACTCCAGCAGCGGGCACTGGCGAAGGAACTTCTATCAGGGTTGTGGGTCGTTGCGATAGTAGGTCCAGAGGGCTAGTGAAATGTCATACGACATCTTTGGAGGGTCAGGACAATGCCAAGCATGGTAGCATCGTGTACGTTCCAGATCATGTTCACACTACATTGTGAATTATGTTTTGGAGGTGTAATGTCCCACCTATAACGACAGAAAACGTCGGCAGCTGGAAATACCGACCGATATTCCGGCGTACACAGTTTTAACCACGGATCCGCGTGAGGGCTAAGCTGGAAAAATGAATCCGCGGTGCCCTGAACGGTCTTGTCGATCAGACAGGGACTTACGGGTCGGTAAAACAATGAGAATTACGTGGAGAGAAAGCGATCTATTTCGAAGAGTGGTAAAACGAGGGGAAAACGATGCGGTCGGATTGCAACGGCGATAATGCTAAACGCGATGAAAGGAGGCTGGCAAAAGAGAAACACGTAGCTTCAAGATCTGCGCTTTGACTTACAAATGTATATTTCATATGGGAAATTACACTGGGGAATCCCCGATTACAGGATGTGAAACAAGCACAGAACAACAAGCAAAACGGGTTAAACAGAAGTCCGATCTACCTCGTGGGCTAAGCTGAGATGCAAGGCGGGCCAAGCTTTGACGTCTACCGATCAACTGTTTCTGATTGATAGAGTCCTTTCAGCAGAAAGATTGCTCCTGTCACCGGTACTCAATTTGAACTGTACTCTGCTTCGGCTGTAAGATGATGATGTCCATGATTGCCAAAGCGCTGATCTCTGTATCTCTGCTCCAAAGTGCTAAGTGCTCTGGTGCTCAGAAATATGCTATTTGCTTCTCTGATTTGCCAACCCGAATTTTTGCCAACCCCTGTATCTTTGTCAACTGGGGTATTTATAGGCCGCGACACTTCGCGGAGAAGGCGCAGCCTTGATGATGTGGGTTCCGGATGTTACGGGCCCTGCTGGCATGATCTTTTAAGTCAGACTGTGACTACGCACAACACGCTTGTTTGCGTGTTGTGCGTGTGAAGAGTAGGCATATGCTGAGCGTACTTTAGGCTGCATTCAGGCAGTATTACGCTCATTCGCGTTGCGTTGCGTGTATGAGCGTAATCTGGAGTAAAAGCCATAAGCTCTCTACGCGACTGTGCGTAATGAATGCGTAAATAATGCGTGGTTTACGCTCGCTACGCAGCTGCGCGTGATGAAGCGTAAACAAGGCGTGGTTTACGCTCGCTACGCAGCTGCGCGTGATGAAGCGTAAACAATGTACAAATTACGCTCACTACGCAGCTGCGCGTAATGAAGCGTATAAGCAATGTGCAACTTGACAACATACGCCATGGTACGTACCACCGCGTAGCGAGCGTAAAGACAAGTTATCCATGTACTGCAAGAAAAAATGCCAACCTGTTGTGCTTTTCTGAACTCTGCCTACGACTGTCTTGAAGCTTATTATGCTCATTACGCTGCCATGCATAATAGAGCGTAAAACCATCCTTTGAACCAATCTGATGCGCGTTTTTGCTTGAATTGCGAATCTTTGCCTGAGGCCGACTCGTAATTTTTACGGTGTTTCAATGGCCCCTCTTTGTTGATGGTTAGAGGGTGTGCCCGAAGGATGTCGACAAAGAATGCGAAACACCAGATTGGTAGAAGCAAGAACAACGTTCATCCATGGCTACTCAAGTATTGCTCTGTCCACGTGAACGAAAAAGATTGGCGGGTATAGGAGATAAAGGGATGTAACTGGAAACAGGTTCGGAAAAATGCGACATGTATGTTTATTCAGGTTAACAGGAATGCTTTCAGATGAGCGTAGCGCATCAATCTGAGATGTCTCTGTTACAAATTGTAGCAGGAATGCGTGCAAAAGGAGCGTTACGCATCACTTTCTGCGATATCTCTGCTAGCGTGTGTGGAAAATGAATACTTGCGTATGTAGATGTTGCGTATGGGAATTGGGTGGTGGGGAGGAAGGAAACAAGAGATAAGGGTAAGACTTGTGCGAGGCTAAGTGGTCGGGCAAACCTGAGCAGCCATTTCAACGCGCTGTTGTACTCTGCCGCTCAGATGGAACGCACCTTTGGACGGCACCCTCCAAGGCAGGTAACCTGCAACCACGAAAGAAAATAAAGGACACCATTGCTGATGAACCGAAGGGGAGATTTTCTTGCAACCAACGCTATCTGATGTTAGATAAATGAGTTGTAAAGAAGGAGCCGGGGCGCGCGGGCGGAGCTGCCAATCCTGATGATTCGGCTCTGCATATCTTTGCCAAAAAGGCACCAGACACAGTGCAGCTAACTGGCTGCACCAGGAATCGGCCAAATGAATCTGCGAGGCCGGCGTCTGATAACGATGATTGGCGGAGATTCCCAGGGCCGTTGCCATCGAGTATTTCTTTGGGGCTTCGACTGGCGAGGCTAAACTCTCAGAGGTGGTACCACTGCGGCAGATGCAGTGGCGGCATCTCCGAGGGATCAGTAAGATGCCTCTTTCCTTAACCGAGGAATCAGTAGGATGCCAGTGGGGTGGCGATGCTGGTACTGTTTCAGTATCCCACCCCGTCTGCTGTGCAGCTGTACAAGAATGATCATGCTCGCTTGAACATGGTAGCGGTCTGTACATCCCAGTTTTAAGTCTTGGTAGACTACCGTTACTGGTTTTAAGTCTCAGCAGACCATGGTCCCAGTTTAAAGTCCGGGCAGACCGAGAAGCGCTAGTTTTACGTCGTGGCGGATAGTGGTAAGGCTGGTTTATGGTCTCAATAGACCGTGCTGTGGATGTCAGTTTCATGTCATGACACAGGGACAAGGCTGTGCTAGTTTTACGTCCCAGCAGACGGCTACGTACCTGTGCCAGTTTAGCGTCGTGGCGGACGCGTGCAAAAGATGCCAGTTTTTCGTCTTGGCGGACCTGTTCAACAGTGCCATTTTTACGTCGTAGTGGACGGTCACCATTTACCAGTTTAGCGTCATGGTGGACGCGTGCAAGGCATGCCAGTTTTACGTCGTAGCGGACGGTCAGTGCCAGTTTTACTTCGTAGCGGACGTGCAATGCCAGTTTTACGTCGTAGCAGACGATTATTGCCATACCTACTGTCAACACCGTAGATGTCGCTAGATGAAATATCGCTTCAAGTATACGTGATTTACAGGGTTTGCTAATTCGTTGCCATTGATGTCTGCTAATCTGAAAGCTCCGTTGCCATATGCGTCGACCACCAAGAAAGGGCCTTCCCAATTTGCAGAGAACTTGCCTACTGGTTCACGCACAGCCTT
>MNCI01001925.1:72885-111129 GCA_015680685.1 Gnetum montanum
CATAATTTCATGTTGGTGCTCGGTCAAGGGGATTATGTCATAGGCCGTTGGCTTAAAATCATGACCCCCTCGATGGAGCGCTTCAAAGTTTCGCTTTGCCTCCCGCTCGGCTCGGCTAAGAGCCAGCGTCGCTTGGATCTTAATGCATATAAAATTGTATTCTTCAGGGGTTATGACCGGAAAGATAGGATCTTTCCCCTGAAGCCTCAATGATCGACGCAATGGTCCCTGGGGTCCCATCGCACCAGGAGCTGGTCCTGTGGCCACCGTAGGCTTCACAGGCGCAACACCCAGATCGGCAGCGACCATGGTGGTTGTGTTTGAGTAAACAGAATCCATGGATCAATGAAGTCAAGAGTGACTGATAATCGGATCTAAAAGTGAATGGCTAGCAACAAACGCATAAAAGGCTTTCTACCCTGTAGGATTTCAAAGAAATCGTCCTTGCGACCGATCTATACCACGCGATTAACCGTAGACTTCCCTAGAGGTATCACGTCTATGGTTTAGGCTATGGATCTCTAACAGGGTTACCCGAAATGTTCGGATCGGAGCCTTTAGGCCCTCCTTCTAGCGTCAGAAAACTGTAACGACAGAAAACGTCAGCAGCTGGAAATACCGACCGATATTCCGGCGTACACAGTTTTAACCACGGATCCGCGCGAGGGCTAAGCTGGAAAAATAAATCTGCGGCGCCCTGAACGGTCTTGTCGATCAGATAGGGACTTATGGGTTGGTAAAACGATGAGAATTACACGGAGAGAAAGCGATCTGTTTCGAAGAGTGGTAAAACGAGGGGAAAACGATGCGGTCGGATTGCAACGGTGATAATGCTAAATGCGATGAAAGGAGGCTGGCAAAAGAGAAACACGTAGCTTCAAGATCTGCGCTTTGACTTACAAATGTATATTTCGTATGTGAAATTACACTGGGGAATCCCTGATTACAGGATGTGAAACAAGCACAGAACAACAAGCAAAAATGGTCTAAACAGAAGTCCGATCTACCTTGTGGGTTAAAGCTGAGATGCAAAGCAGGCCAAGCTTTGACGTTTACCGATCAATTGTTTCTGATTGATAGAGTCCTTTCAGCAGAAAGATTGCTCCTGTCACCGGTACTCAATTTGAACTGTACTCTGCTTCGGCTGTAAGATGATGATGTCCACGATTGCCAAAGCGCTGATCTCTGTATCTCTGCTCCAAAGTGCTAAGTGCTCTGGTGCTCAGAAATATGCTATTTGCTTCTCTGATTTGCCAACCCGAATTTTTGCCAACCCCTGTATCTTTGTCAACTGGGGTATTTATAGGCCGCGACACTTCGCGGAGAAGGCGCAACCCTGATGATGTGGGTTCCGGATATTACGGGCCCTGCTGGCATGATCTTTTAAGTCAGACTGTGACTACGCACAACACGCTTGTTTGCGTGTTGTGCGTGTGAAGAGTAGGCATATGCTGAGCGTACTTTAGGCTGCATTCAGGCTGTATTATGCTCATTCGCATTGCGTTGCGTGTACGAGTGTAATCTGGAGTAAAAGCCATAAGCTCAAAATTGTTTTACGCTCACTACGCAACTGTGCATAACGAAGCGTGGATTTTACGCTCACTACACAACTGAGCGTAACAAAGCGTGAATAGTGTGCAACTTACGCTCGCTACGCAACTGTGCGTAATGAATGCATAAATAATGCGTGGTTTACGCTCGCTACGCAGCTGCGCGTGATGAAGCGTAAACAAGGCGTGGTTACGCTCACTACGCAGCTGCGCGTAATGAAGCGTATAAGCAATGTGCAACTTGACAACATACGCCATGGTATGCACCGCCGCGTAGCGAGCATAAAGACAAGGTATCTATGTACTGCAAGAGAAAATGCCAACCTGTTGTGCTTTTCTGAACTCTGCCTACGACTGTCTTGAAGCTTATTATGCTCATTACGCTGCCGTGCGTAATAGAGCGTAAACCCATCCTTTGAACCAATCTGATGCACGTTTTTTCTGGAATTGCGAATCTTTGCCTGAGGCCGACTCGTAATTTTCACGGTGTTTCACCACCCCCATGTTGGAATTGTGCATGCCCGTTCGATGTGTACTTGGCACAGATGCATGCTAGGGATGTGATGTGAATCCAGTTTAAGGTCCTAGTAGACTGTATGCTGGTCTAGGGTCCCAGTAGACTGCTGTGCTTGTTTAAGGTCCCAGCAGACTATATATGCTAGTTTAACATCATAGCGGATGTGTCATGCTAGTTTATATTCATAGCAGACTAGCTATGCCAGTTTTACGTTGTAGCAGTTGGTTGCTACTAGTTTAACATCATAGTGGACACTACTTGTTGTCGCCAATTTAACGTCGTAGCGGATGCTGCTTGTTGCCACCAATTTAACATTGTAGTGGATGCTACTTTTTGTGTTCATGCTTCAGATGTAGTACAGCTTGAGGTATGAGTGATTCATAGGGTTGGCAAACTTGTTGGCATCCATGTCCCCCAGCTTGAAGGCTGCATTCCCAAAGGCTTTAGTGACCATGTATGGGCCTTCCCAGTTGGCTGAGAATTTTCTCACATGTTCATGGACAGCTTTGAGAATGAGGTCTCCCTTCTGAACTGGCCGTCGATGTGGATTTGCATGGTGCTTTTGCTATTTCTTGCTCTGGTAGCATTCTATGAAGCTCAGTGTCTATGCACACTCCTCCTCTATTGAGTCAAGATCAATGATCTATGACTTGTTGTTTTGGGCTTCACTCATGACATCCGAGAGGATCATTTAGAGTGATGGTACCTACAACTCAAGAGGCAACACAACTTCAGATTCATAAACAAGGCTATAAGGGATCTTACTCATCGCGGTTCTGCACATCATCCTGTAGGCCCATAAAACATAGAGGATTTGCTCGTGCCACCTCCTCTTGCTATTGCTAAGAATCCACTTCAGTAAGTTGATGATGGACTTATTTGTAGCCTCCGCCTATCTGTTCGCCTATGTGTAATATGTGGAGGAGAATGATTGCCTGATGCCTAGATTGCTGTAGAAGGTTTAGGTTTCTGTACTACTAAATTGTGGCCCATTGTCGATTACAATAGTCATCAGAATCCCAAACCTTATCATGATGTTGTCCAAGATGAAGTGGAAGATTTGTTGAGATGTAGTCTTCCTCAGGGGGATAGCTTCCACCCACTTAGTAAAATACTTAGTGGCAGTGATAATGAAAATATGCCCTGCGGAGGACTTAGCCATGATAGGTCCTATGAGCTCTAGTCCCCATCATTGGAAAGGCCATGTGATTTGCGGTGTGTGTAGGTCCATAGGTGAGACATGTATGAGATATGCATATCTTTGGCAGGTGTCACACGTTCTAAATTTTGACAAAAATTCACGCTCCATATAGGGCCAATAGTACCCTAGGCATCTCATTTTCGTAACCATAGCCCTAGGTGCTATGTGTCCACAACATAGTTCCTCATGTACTTCATTAACTACCCTTTGCACCTGCTCCTCACCCACGCATGCCAGTAATATCCTTTCATAGGAGCGTCTGCATAGGGCATCATTTCCCATGAGTGTATATTTTTGGGCACACTTACAGATTGCATCTCTCTGGGCAGATGTCAGTATGCTTGGGGGTTCACTTTGTTGTAGGTAGGCTTTAATGTTAGTGTACCACTCTTGGGTATCCATAGCACTGATAGAGGCCACGTGTCCCTCCTGAGTGATAGGCTCAGTACAGTCGATAATCGAAGTTGGCAAATTTACAAATGGGTGTGGTGGGATATTTAGTGCTAGGGTGGCTAATGCGTCTGCTATGGTGTTCTCATTGTGTGGCACGTGTTGCACATCTATGGTTGCAAATTGCTTAAGCAGGATTTTTGCTAGATCACAGCAGGGTTGTAGGTGCATAGATTTGTAGGCATAGACCTTGGTGATTTGATTCACAACTAGTTGTGAATCACCGAGGATTCACAACTAGTTGTGATTTTATGCGTAGTGTTTAGGTAGCAGAGAGGCCTCTGAGTAGCCCCTAATACTCTTCCACATTGTTGGTGTAGGGGAATGCGAAATCATAAGCAAACAGGTACATTTCCCCAAAGGGCAATGTAATGATGGCAGCTGCACTACCTCCTTGTGCAGTTGAAGCACCGTTGAAGTGTAAAGTAGCTTCTAGGTGCGATGGGATGATGTTGATAGTGCCAACATGCTCATGTGGGAATTCGAGATCTATGGTTGCATGGTCATCGATGGGTGAGGCCATAAGTTACATTGCTATGGCTTGACCCTTAGTCGATGACTGGCTTACATAGTGTAGGTTGAACTCTACAATTATTGCTTTCCATCGAGCTATCTGGCTGCTTTCATATAGGTTTTTACTAATAGCCTAGAGTATGTTGCTTTTGCAAATGATGTTAATTGTACTGTGAAATAGGTAGTGCCTCAACTTTTTTAATGCAAACACTAAGGCAAGGAAATTCCTCTCCACTTCATTGTATTTTGCCTCATGTACTATTAATGCATGACTCAGATAATACACTGGTATCTCAGATCTATCGTCTCATTTCTGACATAGCAGTGCTATGATAGATGCGTGGGAGGTGGCAAGGTAGATAAAGAAAGGCTTATTCCTCTGTGGCAGATGCACAGTTGGGAGGTGCAAGAGCTCTTCCTTTAAGTCATCGAAGGCTTGTTGACACTGGGTTGTCCAATCGAAGTTAACCCCTTTCTTTAGAAGATGTTGCATGGGGTGTAACTTGTCAGTCAACTTTGCTATAAACCTTCAGATGAATTGTATCCTTCCTTGCAACCCACATAACTCCTTAAGGTTTGTAGGAGGTGCCAGGTTGACAATGGCCTTGGCTTTGTCAGGGTTCACCCATATTCCGGACTTCGATACCACAAACCCTAACATGCATCTGATTTTTACCCTAAAGACACACTTCTTAGGATTAAGGTGTAGATCATGCATTTGACAACACTTAAGGACTACCCCTAGATCGCATGGGTGATCAGCTGCCTCCTTGGACTTAATTGCTATATCATCCACGTAGTCGTTTAACTTTTCTAAGATGTAGTCATTAAAGATGTAAGTCATGGCTCATTGGTAGGTTGGCCCGGTGTCCTTGAGCCCAAAAGGAATCATGGTGTAACAAAAGGTACCCCATGGGATCATGAAGGTTGTTGCTAGCTGATGCTCCAAGTTGATGCAAATTTGGTTGTAGTCGGAGAAGCCATCCATGAAGGATAGCAAGGCATGGCCAGCTGTAGTGTCGATGAGTTAATCAATTCTTGGAAGTGGAAAATCATCTTTGATCATTGCTTTGTTCAGATCTAGGAAGTCTATACAGATTCGTATTCCTCCCGTTTTCTTACAAACCATGATGATGTTGGACACCCATTCTGAGTAATCAACTACGTGGATCAAACCAGCTTGGTATAGCTTTGTGATTTCATCCCTTACAGCTAGTGAAATTTCTAGTTTAACCTTACATTATTTTTGCTTGACTGCCTTCATGCATGAGTTTAGGATGATGTTGTGCTATATTAGCCTTAGATCTAAACTCGGCATGTCATTATATGACCATGCAAAGACATTGATGTTGTTTTTCAAAATCTTGGCTACATTTTCATGCGTCTGTGCATCTAGGAGGGAGCTAAGTTTTAACATTTCTACTTCCCCCTTGGATGTGATCATAGGCATCTCAATGAGAGGATCCTGAGTTGCATCCCTGGCCTACAAATCTAGAGTTCGGACTAGATGCTTGGGGTAGCCTGGGGATGTTTCTAAAGATTCTATGGTGCTCACTGTAGCTGACCCCCAATCGATCAAGTTAGGGTTTAATTGTCTTGTGAGCTTGCCATGTGGACCTGTTAAAGCTAAATACATGGAGAGATCACGATGGATTTCCATTTTTTGCTTAACCTGTCAAGATTAGATGAAAGCCTAGTTAAGAGGCACCTGTTTGTAGTAATTGTGTATAACAAAGACTTGTAAAACAATGACGAGATGTAACTAGTGAAGTATGATGTAAAGATTAAAATTTTTTCAGTTTAAATTCATGGTAGACCATTATGGCATGGAGATGTAGAGCTGCTAAAATAGAAAATGTAAAATTGTTGATGTGAGAATGTGAAATGGCTAAGAAATGCAAAACTGCCATATGTGAAAACGTCAAACTGCTAGTTTAGCATCATTGTAGACTGCAAATGTATAACAGATCAAAACTGCTAGTTTAAGGTCTTTTCGGACCATTAAAGTTGTTGCTATGCTAGGATTGCTAGTTTAAGGTCTTTCCAGACTAGTAACGAGAGTGGAACGCTATGCTAAAAATGCTATTTTAAGGTCTTTTCAGATGACGAAAGTTACAACTATGTTGGGGTTCCTAGTTTAAGGTCTTTTTGGACCAGTAATGAAAACTATATATTTTTTTTTCATTTTTTTGGAAAAGCAAGCAGTTAGCTTGGATTGTGTCAAGGTTTTAATGCCAACAATTCTACGATGTTGTGGCGAGCATGCTATGCTATACAGCACACTCTACATTAAATGGAGAGAGAGAGCATCAAGTTTCCCTTTTTCACCATTCCGACCATAAATAGGGATTAAACCCTGGTAAGCTTCTCATTCTCACTGTAAGAGCGTAGAGCCCATATTCTGAGCACAAAGTGATTTCGGAGCGTAGAGAGATCGTGCTAACAAAGAGTAAGGTGATTTTTTGCATTGCGACAAGGATAAGTCTGCGAGTAGGGCGATGGCTCCAAAGAAAAAACATACTTACTTGGTGCTTGTAAAGGTCAAGGAGGTGAGGAAAAACCTAGGGCACGTGACACAAATGCATATTGCAGGGAGGGAGGACACGCCATTCACCCGGTAGGCTACTATGCTTCCTCTATTTTTTCACGATTTTGTTATCATTTTTTTTGTTTTCTGCTTTGATTTTGTATCCTAGTCTTAGTCATCTATGTTTTCTTTCATCGCATTGTTTTGGCCTTTGCATCATTACTTTTTCTATTTCGGCTATGGTGGATGCATAAACACTATGCTATCGTTGCATGTAAGGTTGCTTAAACCACCACTGCTGCGGTTGTCATAACCGTGGGGGTTTGGATAGTTTAAGTTACTTGGCTTTTGAAAGGCATAACGTAGGACCCTCAGGAGAGTTAGGCCATGCATGATGTGATAGTGTGACATGTGTTCTATTCGAACGTATTGTTAATCACCCTATTAGGGTTAATTGCTCTATTCCTACGCTAGGCTATTTTTGCTGGACTGTCGCTTTCATGTTCTTGCTACACTATGTGCAGGAAGAGGGTTATGCTACTTTATATCCATGAACTTCTAGGTATTGCTATGTTGTGTATGCATTGCACTTAGACATGATGCTAGCACTTGCAGGTTGTGTTGTGTAGGATGGGGCTAAGGCCAATTCTGATTGTCTTAGAAATTGCAAGGGTTCTATGTCATGTAAGAAAACCTGTGGCCAATGCTCCTCCTCCCCATATATGTCTGGGAGAGCAAGGGGTCTGGTTTAGGAGAGGAGCATAGGAGTTCCTACAATACCTCCTCCAACGCTTTAGTGTGATTGTTTGGTCATCCCTAGAGGAGGAAGAGGCAACCGTCATAATAGAAGCCATATTGCCTGGGGCAAGCCAGGGCATCCTGAGGTTTCTGACGGATGGGGCAATCATGAGCAGGCAGGGAGAAGGATCCAGTCAAAGTCCTACAGGGTTAAGGCATTTTTCCTGGATCTCAAATATGCCCAAGTATAGCTGCTACCATTCTTACAACACACTATTCGTCACACGTTATATGGCAACGTGCTTCCAAAACCCACCAGGAATTGTCTACTATGCTAGCGAGTGAGTTTTGCAGCCTTGTTCTGCTGTGTTATTGGATGTTGGCCATGTTGGCCAAATGCTAATAGTATGGTTTTGTTACTAGGTTCTACATCAACAAGGAAGGGCTTCATGACCGAACGGGTCTGCTGACTACAACACGAATAGCCTTGTAGGAGTTCTCTTCTGCTGAGAACATGCGTGTAGGTGTAATTGGTCAATGCGGGGGTGAATACTACACCTACCCATACCTATACCCCATTCCTTACAATCAGTGCAAGAAGTCTAGTTGGCTGGATACGGGGTGGACACAACCCTTCAAACTGATCACCGTTGAACAAGTCCCCAGAGAAAGAGATAGTTCCACAAGAAAACTAGAAATAGAGCAAGATTCAATGGAAATAGACAGAAAAGAAAGCATATTTGTGTTAAGACCTCAAATGTTTAAACAAGGTAAAATGATACGAGTAAACACTTTGTAATAAAGCTATCCCAAATTCAAGATCTACGAATTGTTCAAACTTCCAAGGCTCAAATAAGCAATTTCTTCAAGACAATCCTACTATGCTACCAAAAAAAATGCTGCGTAAACTATCACGTACGAGACTCCATTTTGGCTAGATAATGGATGTCAATAATTGCATTCAATAGAACCTTGAAAAGACTTGACAATTTCTGATTGAAATAAAATGGAGATTCACTTTAAAGATAAAAGAAGCTATTCTGGTCCCATCAAAATACTAAATATTTTCTGAACCCTCTTGACTATTGAATCGTTCAACGGCTTGACTACATGTAGAGGCTCCCTTACAACAATCTCAATAGCAGTTCTTATACATTGCACAATAATGAAATTCACTACTAAAATTCTCTTAAGGCTTTTAAACACAAGCGCTTCTATGGGAAAATTTTAATAGAAATTTCTATCATGTAACAAGAACATTAAGAGAAATTTAAAAATCCCAAAATTACTTGCCAAACATGATATTATATAAACCACTAGCTAAAAAATTTAAACAAAATAAAAAATAATAAGAATAACTCACAAGACTATGAAAAAGAGGCTGAAATCCTTTCTTTAGCAAGTCATCTTACAAGCAATCTTTCACAATTTCTTCTTTATAACGCTCTTCCAGAGCTCCAAAGTGTGTCTTCAAGTGAGAGCTAGTAGTCTCCCCAAAAGTCCCCTTTTTTTTCTACTAACCTTTGAAGCCTTTTTATAGGTTTCAAAAGGTAGTTAAATTCTAAAATATCTTAGCTAACTTCTCTCCCAAGTAAGGAAGTTATAACTTACCCAACTAGTTAGGAGATAGTTCTTGCCAATCTAGTTAGGAAGTTATACAAAAAATTAGGAGGAAGTTATGCTAACATTGACATTTGTAAATATTACAAATATTTTATAGGTAACAACCTATACAATAATTTTTGAAAAATAAATTCAAGACCTCAATCTTATGAAAGCTTCATTCAATTTTTATTTTAGGATTTTTAATTTCCCATTATGTATAAAGCCTTAGTAATTCATTCGGGATAATTAAATTAATGATAGGTCTTTAACAAGGGCTCTATACCATTATTGTATGTGAGAAATTGCTGAAATTATCTTTTTATCACCAAACCATGTGAAATTAAAATTTTATTTTTGTAACTCCAATTTCACGTGTTCAGGTTTTGTATTTGTCTTCAGCGATGAATATACTGCAACTCTGATTTATTGGAATCCGCTAAAACATCTCATGGTTCTGCTGATTCGGTTGTACACCTATCTTATTGTGCCTTCATGACTCTGTTGCCATGTTCAGTGGATTGGTATGGAGATAACAAATGCATTGGCGTTGGGCACTGCTGCTGGTTTTGATAAGGTTATTTGCAGATTCACCATTGCAAAGTCTTCTATGAAATTGGTTTCCTAACTTTGTACATATCGCTGCATTTGGAATGCATTTTAATCGAAGCAGTTCTAATAACGGTATTTGCATCAAAACCCTTTGTAAAATCATCCGGTGATAATTGAAAGTTGTTACATCCCTTCGAATCTACACGTTGGGAAGCTGTTCAAGTAATGAGACAGAACCAAAACACAGCAACCAAAATGTATTCCCACACGTTGCCGATGAAATTCGTGAAATAGCATAGAGGCTAGTAGGGTTTGATGGCATAATGATGATGTAATCACTCCTCAGCTACACATCATAGACCGCCAAGTAGAACAAGAGCTCACTGATGCAGTAGCAATGGTGGTTGTCTTCTGATCATAACAGGCATGTGATATGCTGGAGAAGGGGGTAGTTTAATTTGATGGAGATGCCCTAATATTATCAATGGGAGCAAGAAAATCTGGTAATGAGACTAGGGTTTCAACGAAATGTGACTCTGTATCTGTGTATGATATGTGTGGATGAGAGTTTTAATTTTTCTCATCTCTCCCTACTGACCATCATGGCAAAGGGGGTTTTGTCGCCTAGGGACTTGGCCATGCCCATGGCGATGGCAGTTTTTCTGGTGCTCGGCTGCACCGCAATAAGCACCACGCGACTAATGATTTTGTCACTCCTACTACCCACTTGGCTTTGTTCTATTTTTTCTTATTATCTTTCTCTAGCCTTCCAGTAATGATACAACAGCTACCACTAATGCAATGGCAAAATGCAGAAAACTATTGCTTCACGGATGTCGCTGTTTCAGTTTTTCTCTTTTTTTCACCTCTGCATGCTTATATTTCTTACATTAATTTTGTGCTTAATTAGTGCAGATATAAACTTGATGGCTATGTGGCAATATTTTGAGCATGGAAGTTTACTACAGCCACGAAATTTTAGACGATTTACAGGAGAAACAACTTTACCCTGCACAGATTGCCGAATTTGCATTGCTGCAGAGATATGCTTCCAGAAATAAAATGGATACAAAACTAATTTTAATTGATATGATCTTTGATTTGCTACATATTCATACCATATAAATGATATATATATAAATTGGACTTCCTCCATAATCTTGCTACACTTTGGTACCGTAAAGCCTCATTGTATCATAATATATTTATATATCTATATTGCTTTGTTGTAAAATGAAATGCCTAGAGATTTATAAGCTTACTATAGGAATGGTGCTCCTATATATTTTTTCCTTAAATTAAAAGAATGTTGTTGTTAACTTATTTTTTTTCTCTCAAACTGAAATTTTTGCTACTTCTCCAAAAACTCTTAACCAATTTAATCCTGCCAACCTGCTCCATGAAATGGTCAAATGTGCCAACATTTCTTCCCCCTTAAAAGCTTAAGGAAACTTATGCAGCCTCATTTCAAAATTGAAGCATACTAAAAATTTCATTGAATTTTTACAGCTAAATAGAAATCTTTTTGGAGGAAAATTGCCATCAAACATAATGTTTGATGGTATAAAAACCTCATTTCTAAGAAAAAAAATAATAAACTGTACATTAGGAATCCCTTCATGGACTATTCTTGGGATGGAAACTAAATTGTGAGGGTTACTCTAGTAGGAATCCTCATCTCTCTAATTGTCTCATAGGAAATTTCTAACGTGATGAAGGTTGTTCTATTGGTCTCTGGCTTGGTGGAATTCTGAACTTGATCTACTGGAGCTTTGTCTTCGGCACTGCTTTCATTTTCTTTTTCAGATGAGCTCTTCTATTCTTCTCCATTGGGTCCTTCATCTTCCTCTTTGGAGAAAAAGGCCTCTTCCCATGACTCCTCATTCGTTGGTTGTTTTTCTCCCCTCTCCTCTTCTTTGGTGCAATCTTGATATTGCCCCCAAACATTCAACTCTATCTCTAAACCTCTCGTGAGGAAAGAGAATTCATTAGACAACCAAGCCATGAAAGGACACTCTTTAGGAGCTCCACATGATCTAGATTTTAGGTAAGCCTTCAACACATGTTTAGGGCAACATCCCATCACATATAGAATAAAAGGCTTTCTCATCGCTCTCACAAACTCCATCTCCTCTTTCTAAATTAACTCTCTCTTACTTTCTATACTCAACCTAAATTGAAAGATGAAGAAATCCTAAGCAACCTAATCCTCTTTTTATAGGTGCTAAAAATTTGAAAGTCCCCCCAAGAGTCTTCAACCAAGTTTCCTTCTTTTTAGGCATTCTAACCATTNATAATACTATATTCCTAGTAATGTTATACCTAATAGTATATACATATATTATTTTGTGTAAGGACATCCTCAAGTTGTATGCAACTGTCCCAAATAATGTTTTATATGTAAAACATTATATGTAAATTGTAATTCCATGCCATCCAAAGTTGATAATTTGTAAGTATCCTCTGACAATTGCTTTGTAATTTGAAAGGGACCAATCCATGTCGGTGTAAATTTATTCGATTTCTTCATATTCCATAATAGGACAAGGTCCCCTATCTTGAAATTTCTTTTTAGAGCTTTCCTATCAAACCATTGTTTACCTTGAGAGGTATTCTATAACAAATTATCCCTTGCTTTATCTACTTCAACTTCTCTTTTAATAAGCTGAGCTTACAATCTTATTTGTAATTCTTGTTGGCAAACCATAAACTAAGTTATACGGTGATGTCCCAATAGCTTTCTTGAATCTAATTTGATCTAACCATAATGCGGATTGTAGATAATCGATTGATTTCTTGATATAAGCGATAAGCTTTTTATTGGTGGATTCTGCTAGGCCATTTCCTTGAGGATAATAGTTTGATGAGGAAAATAAGAAAATATATTTTTTTGATGCCCATTTGATAAACTCTTCGGATTTGAAGGCAGGTCCATTGTCTAACACTAACACTTCAGGTAGACCAAATCTACTTAGAATGGGGTCTTCTAAAAACTTAATCACATCTAATGCTAAACTTCCTCTTAGAGCCTTTGCTTTAGACCATTTAGTGAAATAATCAGTAGCCGTGAAAATAAACTTGTGTCCAGCTCTTGAAGGGGTAATTGTACTAATAAAATCCAAACCCCATTGCTGAAATGATCTATCTGCAACTACTGGCTTTAAAGGGGCTCTAGCCTTTTTAATCTTGGGCCCATGAATTTGACATTTATAGCATTTTTGAATCCTTGAACTAATGTCTTGATATATGGAAGGCCAGTAATATCCATATCGAAGTATATGTTGCATAGTCAACTTAGGGGATTAATAAAATAAATTCAAATGACCATGAAATTGTTCCAAAATGAAACTAATTTGATCATTATGAACACATTCCAATAAAACTCCTCAAAAATATTTTCTATATAATATATCATCTTTAACAACAAATCTCCATGCTCTTTTGAAGAAAGCTCTCTTTTGATTTGTGGTTAAATTATTTGAGATTTTTCTTATATTTAGAAATTTGAGAATTTCATCATACCAATTCTCTTCATGGGTGTCAAGTGTACATACTTCACTTTCTCTAGTCATTAACTTCGTGAATCCCATTCCCTTAATTGTTTTGCATATTTCCAATGAAAATCTGAAACTTTGCAACTTTATAAGCTATTTTCCTTTTTTTAATCCAATCTCATTTTGGGCTAGGAATCACTTGACTGTAGGTTCAATTAGCATAATGTGGACTAATGAACTTTCCAAATAATATTTAAAATGTTGAAGTGCTTTGATGACTGCAAATGCTTATTTCTCTAAGTCTGAATAATTTAATTCTGAACCTTTCAACTAATATTCAAAAATTTCAATTGGTTCATCTTGACCTTCATCATCTTTTTGTGTTAAAATGGCAGCGATAGAGTCATTTGAAGCAAAAGAGTATAACCAATAATCTTCTTTAAGCCTAGGCTTCACCAAATATGGAGCCTCTTATATAGAAATTTTAACTTCTAATAAAGCTCTCTCTGATTCTTGTGTTTTCTCTACTTGAACATCCTTTTTTAGCATATGCATCAAAGGTTTGGTAATTTCAGTAAACCCAGGGATGAACTTTTTCACAAAGCTTATCTTCCCAAAGAAGGATCTAAGAGATTTCTTACTTGTGGGATTCTCAAGAGTCTGTACTACTTGGATTTGGGAATTGTCTATGGCAATTCCTTCTTGACATATTACATGGCCTAATAAACTTCTGGATTTAACCCTAAAGATACACTTCTTAGGATTTAATGAAATACCAAACTCATGACACCTGTCGAAAACTTATTGGAGATGATTAATATGATCTTCTTTTCTCTTTAAGAATATTGTAATATCATCCAAATAAACCACCACAAATTTTCCTAATAAATCCTTAAATGCTAAATCCATTGCTCTTTGGAAAGTAGCTCTAGCATTTGACAATCCAAATGGCATTCTTTGGTAAGAGAAAGTTTCCCATTTGGTGATAAATGCTATTTTGTATCTATCATTCTTATCTACCACGATTTGATTAAACCCTGAGAAACCATCTAAGAAAGAATATACTTGACAACCTGAGACTTTAATCAGCATCTCATCAATTCTTGGAAGTCGATACTTATCCTTTTTTGAGGCATCATTCAGATTTCTAAAGTCTACACAAAGCCTTATATCACCATTTTTCTTTCTCATTAGAACAAGATTAGCAATCCATGTTGAATATCGTACTAGATATATGATTTGTGCTTGCAACAACTTCTTGATTTTGGCTTCCATAGCTGGTTCAAATGATGGATTAAATTTCCTTTTTTTTGGCATGACTATTTTACAATCTTCTATTAAAGGAATTTTATGTGTCATCACATCTTGCCTAAAAGCTTTAAGATCATCATAGGACCAAGCAAAATTGTCCAAATTATTTCTTAGACATGATAACAAGTTTTTCTTGAAGCTCAAATCTCTTTCCTTTGTAACATTTAACATCTTTGGCATTATGTCTAATCCAAAGTTCAATACCTCTAAAGCTTGACTATCTGGGTTTTGTATATCCTTTCCAGTAAGTAAATTTTTCTTAAATTCATGTTCCAAGTCAATCATCCTTTTGGGAATGAAATTAGCTTTGGATTTTGATGATATTTCAGGTATCACTTGACACTCAAATTCTTATTTGTTTTTCATAAATCTTAGTACTTGACCATCATCTTCAAATACTTGTAAATGTCTTATATTATCTAGTACTAATGGCTGATGTTCATCTTCAACCATTACATCTTTGTAACTTTCTATTATTTGCATATCCAATGTTGAAGCTGGCTTTGCCAAATCATCTGCTATAATATTTTTTGCTCTATTTATATGGTCTATTCGGCAATGTTGAAACTGATCTAACATCTTACAAGAAAGTTGCTTATAAGGTCTTAAGAATGAGCTCTTTACTACACATTTACCCTTTACTTATTCACAAACTAATCTTGAGTCTCCTTTTATAGTGATTACTCTGATCTTTTTGTCTAGAGCTATTCTTATACTAATGCATAAAGCTTCATACTCATCCTTGTTGTTAGTACAAGGGAAAGATAGATGAATTTTTTTGAGAATTTCATGTGAATCATTCCTTAATATAACTATACCGGCTCCTACACCTTTTGAATTACATGAACCATCAAAGTATAACTCCTATTTATCCTCATTCTTTGATTGTTCTTTTTGAGAATTGTAATTTTCTTGGAGTGTACAAATTTTGTTTTCAACACCTCCTTTTTCAACCATTTTACTTTTTCCATTTGAAGTAATATTATCAATCATCAAAGGTTCACTATAGATGTATATTTGATTTGGTTCTCCTTTTCAAGGTAGCCACATGTGAGAATAATTTGTTGATATGTAACCTGAGAAATTCTTGCTCCAACTTCTACTCAATAAAAGACTATGTGAATCTGGTATATCTGCCACTTGAATAGTTACTCTACTTCTGATGCGGGGTTCAGAAGCAATTTCCAATAGAAAATTTGGCAATTGACCCACAATCTTCACTCTACTTTTATCCACTTGAACAATCTTTTTATTTGACTTTTCAGGAATCAAACCAAGTTTCTTACATATAGACAATTGCATTATAGTAGACGTAGCTCCAGAATCAATTAAACAATTATGTAAGTATTTATCCTTTAATTTCATTGTTAAAAGAAAAGGAGGAGCTTCCTTATCATACGAGGTCTTTAAATTCTCATCATTATTAGACACATAACTTAACTCTGATTCTCTAACTCTCCTTTTATCTTTAATGAACTCTAAAGCCTTTCTTTGCTGATCTCCTATTTGAAGAAACTGATAAAATCTAATATTGACCTTGACGTGTTTAAGAACTTCAATCAAATCATACTCTCCATCACCAATAAAGCTTGGTTTCCTTATCCATTTATTAAAAGACTGATTTGGAGTGCTTTGCTCTACTTGATTGTCTTTACTTTTATTCTTATCTCTTCTATTTGGCTCAAAAGCTTTTCTCTTAGTAGATGGATCAGTAATAACATTTGGGGGTCTAGATGTAGTTAGTCTTTCCTTAGATTGAACACTATATCCATTTTCCTCATTGTTATTGCATTCTTCATCTGAAGACATATCTTCTTCAGAACTTGATAGAGAAGAAGTATCACTAGATCCATTGCTAGAAGATTTACTTGCATAATGAACACTAGATAACTCATTATCAGATTCAATATCAAGAAAGTTGGACATAATAAGATCACTTTCATCCTCATCTTCTACTAACTTAGTGTCTTGATGTTTATGCTTTCTATTTTTCCTTTCTTCCTTGATATTAACTCTTGCCAATGCTTTTTCAAGCTTCACTATTTTGTTAGACATATCTCTCATTAATTGTCCTTTTTCAGATCCTACTCTTTCATGTTCTTGCTCTATCTTAACATGAGATGGACCTGGTAAAGCTTTAAATTGAGCAAAATCTTGCATAGGAATCATAACTCTTTCTTCTCTTTTTTGAATTGCAATATTTTCTTCAGGATTCAAGTTCAACTATTTTTCTAACTGTATAGCTTCACTAAAGTAGTCATTTAGTGTAGTTAAGTTTGGAGTTCTCCTTAACCAAATTGAAATGTTGGGGTTGACAGCCTTAAGATAAGTTTCTTTAAGCATTTCTTCTGATGGCCTATATTGTCTTTGAAAGAGTCCACAAATTCGTTGAAACTTGATGTTAAAATCTCTAATTGACTCTTTAACTCCTTGCTTAGCTTGTATTAGCCCACAGTATAGTTGTTGTTGATCTAATTGATTACCAAACTGGGCTAAGAAAAGATTCCTCATGTCATCCCAACTTGTATCACTATTACTTGGTAAGTTTGAATACCAAATCTGAGCCATATCCTTTAGATTTGATACAAACAACCTACAAGCTTGATCTTGATGTTGAATATTTGCATGAGCTAAAGCTAATTCAAACATGTGAATATATTCTTTAGCTAAATAAGCTTTTTTAGGAATGAAAGGCTCAGGCAAATATTTGTAAACTACCTTAAGAATATCATTGTAATTTTGAAATCCTAATGGTGTAACTCTTTGTCAAGGATTTGCCATCCTATTCCTTTGGATAGTTGAACTCTTAGACTTTCTAGATCTTCTCTTATAAATTGATAAACTAGATATAATGGGTAATCTTGTTGATCTTCTAGTTTTCACTCCACTACTTGTTCCTAATTCAAAAACTTTCTTTTGTTCTTCTTCTGATGAAGAATTAGTCTTAGAATCAAGAATATCTTTTGAAACTTTTAAATTTTCCAAACTATCAATATTCTTGATCATGAACTGAAAATATCTAATTTCTTAAGCCTTTATAGTAATAAAGAATTATCGATGTGCTAAAATTATAAGGCTTATGAACTTAGAGGCTAAATTTGCAGCCCTCCTTCTAGCGCCAAAGGAATTGTTGACGACCATTTGGGACGCAACCGCCAACAAGTGTCCTCGAATAAGATTTAGGTGCTTGCTGGTCTCTGGCAACACCAAGGCCTAGATACCTCCAAATAGACTCAGTAGTTAATGTGAATATGTGTGTGTGCTATTGCAATGTGCAGTTGTGAAATATGAAATGATTTGGTTGAGTGTAAAACTACAAATGACTTATCTTAAAAAGATTTAGCCAACTTTGCCAAGTACTGTGAGTTGTTGAGAACTCCTATTTTTTTCAATTGCCTAGTCTACATGGTCCTTATAATACCAACTTGTAACAAATAAAATTTTGCAAAAAACATTTGAGCACAACTCCATGAATCTACTTCTAATTTTCCCTAGAGAAAGAGATAGTTCCACAAGAAAATTAGAAATAGAGCAAGATTCAATGGAAATAGACAGAAAAGAAAGAAAATTTGTGTTAAGACCTCAAATGTTTAAACAAGGTAAAATGATACGAGTAAACACTTCACAATAAAGCTATCCCAAATTCAATATCTATGAATTGTTCAAACTTCCAAGGATCAAATAAGCAATTTATTCAAGACAATCCTACTATGCTACAAAAAAAAATGCTACGTAAACTATCACGTACGAGACTCCATTTTGGCTAGATAATGGATGTCAACAATTATATTCAATAGAACCTTGAAAAAACTTGAAAATTTTTGATTGAAATACCATGGAGATTCACTTTAAAGATAAAAGAAGCTATCCTAGTCTCATCAAAATACCAAAGATTTTCTAAACTCTCTTGACTATTAAATCGTTCAATGGCTTGACTACATGGAGAGGCTCTCTTACAATAATCACAATAGCAGTTCTTATACAGATCACAAGAATCAAATTCACTACTTAAATACTCTTAAGGCTTTTAAACACAAGCACTTCTATGGAAAAATTTTAATAGTAATTTCTATCGTGCAACAAGAACAATAAGAGTAATCTAAAAATCCCAAAATTACTTGCCAAGCATGACAGTATCTAAACCACTAGCTAAAAAATTTTTTAAAAATAAAAAATAATAAGCATAACTCACAGGACTATGACAAAGAGGCTGAAATCCTTTCTTTAGCAAGTCATCTTACAAGCAATCTTTCACAATTTCTTCTTTACAATGCTCTTCCAGAGCTCCAAAGTCTGTCTTCAAGTGAGAGCTAGTAGTCTCCCCAAAAGTCCCCTTTTTTTTCTACTAACCCTTGAAGCCTTTTTATAGGTTTCAAAAGGTAATTAAATTCTAAAATATCTTAGCTAACTTCTCTCTGAAGTAAGGAAGTTATAACTTACCCAACAAGTTAGGAGATGTTTCTTGCCAATCTAGTTAGGAAGTTAAACAAAAAATTAGGAGGAAGTTATGCTAACATTGACATTTGTAAATATTACAAATATTTTATAGGGAACAACCTATAAAATAATTTTTGAAAAATAAATTCAAGACCTCAATTTTATGAGAGCTTCATTCAATTTTTATTTTAGGATTTTTAATTTCCCATTGTGTATAAAGCCTTAGTAATTCACTTGGGATAATTAAATTAACGATAGGTCTTTAACAACACCTTCTTGTATTGAATGCGACTAGTTTCCAGCAGTTGCTTCAGAAGTTTTGAAGGCTTGACAGGTAAAGTCGTATATTTTGAGCAATCTTTACACTCAAAATTAGGTTTCAGCTAAGGCAATGTCTTAGGAGCCAATGCTATTTGCTGGTCAGCATTTTTTAAGCTAGCTATAGCCTCAACAGGCACCGTAGCTATCTTTTTGTTGTTATTTTTCTTTTTGGCCTCTTCGGCTACGGCTGCTACCATTGTTGCTATGACCTTGCCCTTGTCCTTGCTTTTTTTGTGGGCATTTTTATAGGCTACATACGCTGGGTCTTTGCTAACCTCTTCCATGTCTTGGATGCTCTTAGTTTGAGCGAAGGCTTGGCCAAGGGAGCAGGGAGCAAGATAATATAGTTTAGACTTAATAAAGTCATTGACTGCCCCCTTGAAAATTTCCAACAGATGGGCCTCCACGATGGGCTCATGGATTTCATTTAAGGTGGCACTCCACCATTGTATAAACTTTTGGATCAATTCGAGTATATCCTACTTAACCCTCATTAACTGGTCCAGTATGACCTTTGGCTTCAGGTTGTATTTGAAATAGGTCATGAACTAAGTCAATAGCTCTTCCAAGGTCAAAATGGAAGAGCGTGGAAGTGCATGATACCTATCCAAAGCTTTACTCATTAGGGGCATTGCAAAAATATGGATAATGGTATGTGGCCATTATTGCAGCAACAATGACTCTGACCTGAAGGTAACAAGATGAGCATTGGGATCACCTTCCCCATTGTATTTTGTGAAATGCAGAAGTGGCATCCCAGGAGATAATGACAAGATGGAAACTACCAAACTGATAGGATCATCATGGTAGAAATCCTATGAGACCTAGTGTTGATGATGAGGAAAATGGGAGATCTATGTAGGCTATGCAACAGGGGGTGACGTATTTGGAGCCCACCACGTGGTAGGGACGGGTCCTCCCATTGCTACTGGAGGATGAGCAAAAGCTAGGATGGATGCAAAAGTTGTGTATAATTGTGAAATGGGTACTATGTGCACATTTCGTAATGTAGGCTTAAGTATGCGATGTGATGGGTTGGCTGACCATGACTACGGAGGAATGGACTATGAAGAGATAACATCTGGAAAGGGAGCCAAAGAGAAAAAAATGCTGATGTGACAAACGTGCAACATGGTTGGTAGTAGACAACAATAAAGGCATAGTGACCATAAAGAGCATCTTTGCATGGGACACTGTGGAGGGAGGAACCATAACAAAGCTAGCGTGACTACCTCCCTCAGAATGGGAATCTAGGTCCTCCTATCCATCATGGAACGCTTCATCACAAAACACCTCATCTCATTGTTCCGTTGATGCCTTGGCCATTAACAGTTGATCCAAGATCCACTGTTGCTAGTCTATCAGGGGTATGGAAGCATTAGGCAAATGAAAAAATTCCTTCCCGTTATAGTACATGAACTCGTATTCATGTTTCTCTTCAACTTTATGTGGGTACATAGGTAGATTCACCATAAGTTCAGCACAAAGGAAGTTGTAATGTTCTGTGCATTGAGGGTGTCCCTCAGAATTTTTTTTTGAATCCTGAGGGACTAGCATGGCTGTACTAGACTAGTCGGTGGCTCGACAACAGCAGGTGTAGCCTGCATCGTCAAGGGATTTTTGAGACTAGCGGTGGGAATGGTGGTGGTTGTCTCCACATATCTAGAAGGTAATGTTAATGAGGATAAAGATCACAAAGGAAAAAGTGGGCTAAAGGTAAACATGGACTTTCTGTCCTGCTGGATTCCAGAGGAATCGTCAAAGCGACAGATTTGTACCACACGATCACGTAAACAACCATGGAGGTATCACATTTACGCTAGTCAATAATGGGTACAAACAACTTACAGGACTACCCATGAAATGTAGATCAGAGGTTCAAGCCCTTCTTCTAGAGCTAGAAAACTATGAAAGAAAACGTTGGTTGCTAGAAACACCAAGAGGATTTCCATGTACACAGTTTCAACCCTAGATCCATGTGAGGGATGTGCTGGAGAAAACGAATCCAAGGTGTCCTGAATAGTCTTGTCGATCAGACAGGGACTTACTTAATCAATAAATTTGTTAACGATCATGTAACGAGATGACTATTTGATATGTGAACGTAATACCAATTGATGAGAAAAATGAGATCTAGTCCAAGATCGGATCTTGAAGGTAATGAAAATGATGTAAACTATGTAAAATGACTATAAAAATCAATGTAAATAGGATGCAATGAATCGAATTTAGAAAATGCACAATCCCAAGATCTGGGATCTATCTTCTAGACAAATATCATGAATACAATGGGATTTGCAAGTAGGTGTACTCTAGTTTGGACGAAGTATCCTCCACCAACAAGAAGCTATTTAAACAAGAAAAAGGTCAATCCACCTTGTTCACTAGCCAATCTGGGCCCAAGGGAATCAGGCTTGAAGAAAAATGTTTGCTAACTTGCAATCTCTGACCAAAAAGCTTCTCTCTATCACCATCGATGCCCTTGCCAAGTTTCGTCTACTACCTCAAATTTTTCGACCTCTTTTTGTTGCCAACTCTTTTTTTTTGTTCTTTGCCAACTCACAAACCCACCAACCTTTTTTTTTGCCAACCCTTTGAGCATTGTCCACTGGGGTATTTATAGGATTAGGGTTAGAAGAAGAATAGGTTTAGATGACACATGTCCTAACCCCACAGAATGTCGTTGACCTGGTGTGCTGTAGTTGAAGCTTGTGACGCTATGTTGTGCCATGCTCTGAAGTGTAGCATAGTGTAACCACCCCATGGCTACGCTGTAATACATTGGGAAGCATATCATGGCATAATGACTACTACTGTTTGAATTTTTTTATCCTTGTTTTTGCGGCTATTTCAACTGTGTTTCTTGCATTACGCTATGCTACGCTGTGTAGCATAATGTGGCATAACTCACAAAAAGTTAAGATTTTAAAGAATGGTTAACTTGCAAAGTTGAAGTGTTGTCACCGTGCATCCCTTGTTCTATCATGTCCTCCTAGAGTCTACTACGTTGAGTTGTGTAGTGTAGCATAGTAGGTCCTCAGCCGAAAAACAAAACTTTCTGATATGTGCAACTATTTTCGGTGCTTCCATCGCTTAGATGCCTTGATGCTGCACTTGCAAAAATCCTTGCCTAAACTTTGAGACTTTGTTAAATCATCAAGGTCTTGAAATTTCATTGTGTTTCATAGTATTTTTTTGTTTTAGAGCTTGTTTGACTTGAGTGAGGGAATCCAAGAGCTCTTGGCCACCCCCCTGTTTAACACTTTCCTCCTCTTCTATTTGTCCTAGAAGACAAATTTTCTGAGGAGGGGTGATTTTGGATTTGGGTTCAGATCCTTTTTGGCAGGGCGACATAGACTGTGCGGTTATAGCAACGTCCCTCTTTGGCAATGAGGACATGGACATAGGGGGTGAAGACATAGGCTTGGAAATACTAGGGACAGTACTTCCTCTTAATGTCTCACCCATGAAACACACTTCTCATTTTTTAGGATGATAAGGTTGTTTAGCTATCTTGCGTGGGACGGGGGCTGTTGAAGGAGTCGACCCCCTGATGATGAAAGGGGCTAATGGTGTTAACAGGTGGGATAGGGCTATTTTGCTAACAGGTGGCGTGGAGATGGATGCCTATGGAGGGACTCTCAGAACGAATAATTGTTACGAGCTTCGGCTAGCTACTGGTGGTGCTGGTGCACTACGCTGAGGCACATGGACCATGAATGGCTGCTGGGGTGGCCTAGGATCACTGTCAATACTGATGGTGTTGATGATGTAACCATCATTGTTGGCATTAAGGGGATTTATGTAGACATGCATAGATTGGTTATTAGGATGTATTGGGTTGCTTTCGTTCAATACCAATTTTCCCTAATTGATCAATCTCTGGATGTCATCCTGCAACACTAGATAGTAATGTAGGCCACACTGTTGGTGATAGTCACAAAACCTATCCAGCTTGAAACCCTTAGGAACTGGGGGCTCATTGGGTAGGGTCAAGGAGGGGTTCCTAAGGATCTTGCAGTAGCATTGATGTCTCCTAATTCCTTCTTCCGACATCTGTTTGTGTTGGATGTACCCCACTCCCAATAGCTACTTCAGAAGTTCTGAAGGCTTGAGAAGTAGTGGGGTGTACTTTGAGTGATATTTATGCTCAAAGTTTGGTTTGGGTTGTGTAGATGTCTCAGGTGCGAGTACTGGAGGTTGCAGCGCATTACCCTGCTTGGGCATGGGGTTAGCTGCGGGTACGGCTAGTTTCTTATTGTTCTTGTTACCATTGCTATTAGGTTTTGGCTTGGCCTCAGTTGCCACAATAGCCACTGTGATTTTTGGGGCCTTACCCTTGTCCTTATTTGTGAAGGTGTTTTTGTAGGCAATGTAGGCCAGGCCTTTGCTTGCCTTGGTCGCATCCTGTATACTCTTAGTCTGAGCGAAGGCTTCACTAAGAGTGCGATGGATGAGGTAGTACAGTTTAGACTTGATAAAGTCATTCACTACATCCTTAAAGATGGCTAGAAAGTAGGCCTTTGTGATGGGCTTGTAGATTTTGTTAAGGGTTGTGCTCCATCGCTGAATGAACTTCTAGACTTGTTCCAAAGGATCCTGCTTCACGCTCATCAACTAGTCTAGCGTGGTTTTCGCCTTGAAGTTATACTTGAAGCATGTCATGAACTAGGTTAGAAGCTCCTCTAGAGTTGAAATGGATGAGCGTGTCAGTGCACGATACCAATCCAGGGCTTTCCCAGCTAGGGACATAGCAAAGACACAAATAATCATGTGCGGCCATTGTTGCAACAAAAGGGATTCAGACCTAAAGGTAATAAGATGTGCACTGGGATCTCCTTCCCCATTGTACTTCATGAAGTGGGGGAGGGACATCCTTGGGGGTAACATCAGAGCAAGAATTGCAGGGCTGATGGGGTCATCCTAGTAAAATTCCATGACTTGTACCATGTCAAACCCAACAGCTTTGAGGCATTTCATTTCCTTGGTGAGGGTTTGGATAAGCTGGAATACTTGGTCCAAACCCTGAGACGTTGTGGATGGTTGGGGAACTACCAAGGCAGCTCCCATCTATGGAATGGCGGGGGTGACAGCATGACCCATCTGCGGTACTGTTGGGATAGCCCTCGTGAACGGTGCTACTTCTACTTTCCACCACCTAGCAGGTGGTGTTGTTGGAGCAGTAATCATGGGTTGGGCTTCCGGATAGACCGCTTGTGTCATCAGTGGAACAGACCATAGCCCTGTGTTGGGTTGTACCATTTGTGAGGTTTGGTAGGTTTGAGCATGAACATAATGAGACATTTGCGATGGTTGTGGAATAGGCGAAGAAGTGAATGGGGTACACCATGTGGACAGGCCTAGGTCCACCGTGGTGGGTGGAACAGACGTGAACATAGAAATTGAAATAGAAGTTGTGTACAATTGTGAAGTAGGTACAATATGAACATACGATAGGGTAGCTGTGATTTGTGTGTGATGTGCTACAGGAATGGACTAATGAATGGTTTGCAGAGGTGTAGTTGCTGCAAATGAAATAGGGGAATAAAGGCATTCATATGCCGAGAAGGTGACATGGCTACCCATTGCAGGTGTAGTTGTAGGCTACGGGAGCGTAGGCGTGATCACAAAGGGAGCGGTGATAGATAACGGATTGGCATAGAAGGACCAGGTAGGAGGGATAGGAATAGGTTTGGTTTGACCTTCCTCATCAGATTGGGAATCAAGTTCCTCCTATCCATCCTGGAAGGCGTCATCTTGGTTAGAAACTGTGTCCTATTGCTCCCTAAGTCTAGGCAACTGGATTAGCTAGTCTAGAAGCCTTTAACTTGTCTGTGTCAAAGGTATGGAAGTTCCAGGAGTAGGAACAAACTCCTTCCCATCATAGTAAGTGAACTCGAAGCTACGCTTGCCTTAGAATTTGTGTACATCTAAAGGAAGGTTTGCCTAAACCTTTGCATAGAGGAAGATATAGCGCTCATGTTGCTAGGCCAAGACCTCAAGTACCCGATTTTGGATCCTGAGGGATCGACATGTTTCCAGTATTGGGTTGAGTGGTTGTTTAGCATTTGTGATGCCTTGAACCATGATGGGAACTTCAACGTTGAAGGTATTAGCAGCAATAGTTGCAAAAGTTATTATTACTAAGCTAGACAGTTTTGCAAATGTGAAAAGTAAGGAAATCAGAAAGCTAAACATTTTTGTAGATGAGAAAAAACAAAGGAATTGGAAAGTAATCAAAAATCTTTATGTCTTGCAGGGTTCCCGAGGAACTGTCAAAGTGACCAATTTGTACCACACGATGTGTAAACAATTGCAAAAGGGTGTCACGTTCACGCTAGTGCGTGATAGGGTACAGAGCACATGCAAGACTACCGTAAGATAGGCAAGTCAGCTGGCGATTGGAGGCTTTATGTCCTATAGGGTTCCCGAGGAACCGTCAAGGCGATTGATCTGCACCGTATTAGGGTGCAGAAGGCTTACAAGACTACCATGACATGTAGAAAGGGCACCAAAAGGCCCTTCTTCTTGCACCAAAAAACTATAGTTACCGAAAACGTCGACAGCTGAAAAACACTGAGAGGTCATCGATCATTGACAGTCTTAACCCCGTTCCGTGGGAGGGTCGTGCTGGATGGAATGGAAACGGGGCACCCTGAATGGTTTGGTTGATCAGACAGGGACTTAGTTGGTGTTAATATAACCTTTTTCAACTAGATAATTTGAAAATGAGACTGATAGTGTGAAGTAATGCTTAAATGTAAAAGGGATGAAAAATAGTGTAAAATGCAATAATAAGCAGGAGACAATAAAATGCAGTTAGAAAAATGCAACACTTTGAAGCTATGAATTTGCTCTATCAAGGTGGATACAATCAGTTGCACAGTGCCAAGAAGTGCAGAGATCTTGAGAGTAACCAAGATGTGTAAAGTGTAACGACGGAAAACGTCGGCAGCTGGAGATACCGACCGAAGTTCCGTGTACACAGCCTTAACCACGGATCCGCGCGAGGGCTAAGCTGGAAAAAACGAATCCGCGGTGCCCTGAACGGTCTTGTCGATCAGACAGGGACTTACGGGTCAGTAAAAGCGATGACGATTCGATTACGAACTTTCGTGCATGTGTCGTGATTTCAATGTGAGAGATCGTAAAAACGGAGCGAGACAACGATGTAAATAGATCGCTACGAAGATAACGTTAAAAATAAAGAAGACCGGAAAGATGCTGATTCGGGAGAGAAAACAGGGTGGATGTTGCAAAGATCAAAGATCCGTCTCAATGCTGGATCTGGTAAATGTTTGCGTGTGTATTACGTTACAATGGGAGAAGACTCCGAACAACTGAATACAAAAATGAGCTCAAAACAACAAGAAAACTGTCTGAACAGAAATCCGATCTACCTCGTAGGCCAAAGCTTAGGCGCGGAAATAGTCCAGCTCTGAAGTCTATCGATCTTTTTGAACAACAGGACCTGCTAACTGGGCAAGACACCTCCGCGATTCCTGTTCTGCTTCTTTGCTTCGGGTGGATCTNGCAGCCAACATGGCCTACCTCTTGCTAGGTTCTCCACTTTTTGACAGAAGGAGACATTCAAGTCAGGCGACGGGACTGACTGTCTAGTTTTTGCTATGTTGTGCTACACTGCGTGGCATAGCATAGTGTAGCACTGTGCTTATGCAAACGTCTTCTGAAGTTTGCTATACTAGATAGAGTAGCGTAGTGTAGCAAAAATCCTTGAATTAGAAAACTTGCTGAAGCATTTTTCGTATTCTGAGCACTACCACAATTCCATGCACCGCTCCTAAGTGCGCTGTTAGCTGGATGAACTACTCAGGTGGGCAGGCTATAGAATCCATTTAGCCTGTTGACACCTGGGGTAGAAAGCCTGCCGAACTGGACAGTCTGAACATTAGAGCATCCATCTCCTGAAGAATTTTCGTAACGCTACGCAAATTGCAAAGACCTGGTGAAGTAAGCATGCCTTCAAATTTTGGGGTGTTTCATTCATGACATATAAAATCTAGGTATTATTTGAGATGAATTTGGATATTTTAAAGTAATCTCATGACATGGACACCTAATTCATCAAGTTTAATAATATGTCTTATATGGGGAATCATTTGTGCTCTTATAATATGCATATCTGAATGGGCATTACATTAATTATGGCTTCTAAATAAATCAAATAGTTATGAACATTCCTCTTCAAGAAACATAAGGTAGTTAAGAAAGTTCATTAATCCTTCTTGCCATGTTGGTGAAAAGTAGGGATTTTAAGGATTTCAACTCCATCTATAAAATGAACTTGCTTTTCATTCATAGAAGCATTAGCTTTATCACTAGATTTATTGATGAATCAATCTATAGCATCTTTTACTTTAAACTTTAATAGTTCATATATTGATATGTTATCCTTAACACTTTTCAAATATTCTATAAGATCATAAGTTTTCATTTCACTCTTAGGCTTAGGTTGGTTTAGGTTGAATGATTATGGATTTGTAATGAAGTTCTAGGTTGTGTTTATTATTAAGATGTAGTAATGTGATTTCTCTTACTCAAAGGAATATATGTGTTTTCCTTTAGGTAACTAGAGTTATTTATGATGTTGCTAATCTTTCTAAGTTATGAATCTATAGGGGTAGATTCATTAATCATAACTTTCTTAAAGAATGATATTGGTTCATTTTCAGATTCCCAAGAGACTTCTAAAAGATTCATTTTTAGCTTTCCTAGGGACTTCTAGAATCATCAATGAGGCTTTTTCCTTTTGGTTATTTTTTAATTCTTATGAGATATCCCCATATAAAGCTTAGAATTTAGGGCAAGACTTACTTAAATGTTATCTTGTGTTAAGCAACCTACAAAATTCACTAAGAGCTTCTTCTCCTATGTTTTTATTTTCCTCATTGTGGTCATCTCTTATTTTAACATTGTTACATTTTTGTTCAATAACTTGATTAGAAAGCTTTTGTAGGGTGGTGAATACTTGATTCATTAAAGATTGACTTTCAGATTTGCTTAAGCTAAAGAGTTTTGTTACCTTAGGAATAGAAATATGATATGTAGAAGGATGATTAATAATATATTAAATTGAGGCCTTCAATTAATCATCGTTTAGGAAATTTTTTTAAGAAAAAAATAAGGAGGTAGTATTTGAAATTTGAACATTTGATAGAAAATTAAGGAAATCATTTGGGTTTGGGAACCTAGGCCAAGAGCTTTGAATTGTAATTGTAAAGGAATTGTGAGTGATCTATTCAAGTTCAACTACTTTGAACATGGATCCTTATAGTTTGGTGATATTAGGATCAAACTTAATTACATATGCAAAGAAAGGATCAATGGTAAAGAGGAAAACGTTTAAGATTCCTTTAGGTTATTGTTGCATCTCACAAGAAACATATGATAGTTATGGTAAGAACCTTAAATTGTAATTTCTAATAATTTCTCCACTTAATTTATGAAGGATAGTAAAGTTACTTGAAGCTATAGCAAGGCTATTGAATCTATAAAATTATTTGAAGAACTAGGTTTTAAAGTAATTCTATTTTGACATAAAGGAATTGGAAAGAGTGAGGAACCAATAATTTGTTGTCCCTTAGAATGTGGTAACAAAAGACCTATAATCCACATCATGTTAGGATATGTTAGGGATAGTTAATAGTGTCTCTATATTTTGAAGATGTTGATAAGCATCATTAAAAGAAGGATCAAAAGAAAGGAAACTATGATGAAGGGGTTTTACAATAAGATTGAAATTTTGAAAGTTGAAAGTGTTTTAAACCAAATATTATAGGGTAGGATTGATCATGTTAACAAATGGAAAGCATCTTATCCTAGGCTTTGTAGGGATGAACTTAGAAAATTACTTAGCTAGAAAATTTTGTTAAGATATGCTCCTAGCTTAGGGCTTAAAGATATGACTAGAATCATACATAAACTAAGTTGACATTGAAATTTTTCTTTTTATTTTCTAGTTTCAAGACAATAAGTTTCACTAGGTCTATTTGTAAACTAAGTCAATAGTAAAAATAAAATATTTTTAAAAAATTTTGTAAATGAATATAAAAAATTTAAAAAGAATGAATGAGTTATAGGAAAATTAGAAAATAATGATTGGTTTAGAAAAATCAAAATAATGTCCTCCTTCTAGCATCAAACATGGTGTTAATGTAAAAATTTAGGTTACAAAAATAAACTATGCACAACATCCAAAAGCATGATTTTGTAAAATATTGCCTAGGGAACCCTACTTATGGGTTCATATAGCCTAGAAATAGTCTCAATAAAAGAGTTAAATGAATAAAAGAGTTAAATGAAAAAAATAATGAGTTTGAGAGAAAATTAAATTAAGAATATTAAATTATTTGTACTAACTTGAAACATTAAATAGAAAAAAAATAAATAACTTGCATAGATAATAGACAATAATAAAATTATAATAAGAAAATAAGAAACTTAGTAGAATTAATAAGTACACAATGATGGCTTGTAAGTAATAGCAATAACAATAACTCCAACTAGTAGTAACTCCTAATTAGTAGCAAGCAGTAAGAAAAACTCCTAAGTAGAAATCATAGTAGTAACTATTGATCTTTTGGTATGTCAAAACCTTAGAAAATGGAGAATGTGGAAAATGTGCTTGTAATCTTGCAGGAATCAAAAAAGATAAAATCATGATAAGATGATCAAATTAAGACAAAAGCTTAATGGTGTAAGGACAAAAGCTTCATTGTAATGTCCCATCCCTTATTAAGGGTGGAAACAATTGTAAACAATGTAATTAACCTTCTAATGAAGGGACACCTCGTTATGAGGAGTTATGATTATTCATGTATGCCTTGGGAAAGGGTTTGACCTATGCCATTTAAGGCTATGGTTAGAGGTTATGCCAAGCATGGAATTGCATAGCCTAGAGAGGCAAGTAATGAGAGCTAGGTGAAGGTAGGGTAGCCTAACTATTGTGGCAATGCTAGATTGCCTCTAAGCCTTAAGTGCCATAGGAAGACAACCCAGAATAATGTTATAGTAATCTTTCCCATTAATATACTCTTTTCATTTTCCTTGTTTAATTCTTCAATACCAATTATTTATTATCCAATTAACTCATTATTTAAGTATTTATAATATTTTCAATATATTGTCCACAAAAAGGGTGAATGTAATAGATTAAGCATTCATATTTTTACGACATCCAGGAACAGGATGTCACATTTGGTATCAAAGAAAACCATGATTTAGGAACCAAAGTGGAAGAAAAACCTTATTGTATTATATTCTTATCATTGAACACAAGTACATTTAGGAAAAATAACAATATGGAGGAAAATATTATTTTATTTTATTATTTTGTAATCAAGAGAAGTGAGAGGAAGTACATTTAAGTAGGATATAGAAAAGAAGAATAAGGGAAAAAGTAGAATGAAAAAATAAAGAAAAGGCAATTGTAATTATTTGTTACAACCAAATGATTCAAGAAAATCTATAACTATCTTCAATTGGGATTCTCTTTCTTCAGTAGTAGCATCCTCTTTGCTAAGCACTGATTTATATCCAATCAATCTATCACATAACTATTTGATATATTTGGTCACATGTCTTGCTACAGCTACTAATTTCTCTTTTCTTTGAAGTTGAGTCTTCAACATATCCATTTGTATTAATTGATTAGCCATGTCCTTTTGCCATTTCTTCTCCTTTCTCTGTAGAAACAAAATTTAAATTATGAGTCATGAGCAAATCAAAAAATAAACAAAAGAGAGAGAGAAGAGAGAAAAGCAAAAAGAAAAAAAAATATTACTTGAAATCAATCATTGTCAATTTGAAGGAAATGTGCATGAGTATCTAGATGGTGAGCATAACATGTTGCACTTTACAACTCTCCTAAGAGTTGCTCCAAATTTTTTACAATATCTAGAGCATCCTTAGGAATTGGATTCCAAGATGATGGAAGTCCAACTTGTACTAAATCATAATATACCTTGAAATTTCATGACTGCAACTCTTGTATCACAAACAGTATAGAATTTTTTGTTAGAGATTTTTTAATTAATACACTGAAGAAGCACAACTTCTTCTTTAGCACCATCACTATTTTTCCCATAGAATAAGAAGAATTATAGATAGAGAAAGAATAAACCACTAGAATAGATTCAAAAATTATTGTTGGTGTTGCCTGTGGAAGGGAACCTCTTCCAGATGTTAGAGAAATAGAAGGTATGAGTGGTGATCTAGGTGGTGGTGGAATAGGAGTCTGTGCAGAAGTAGCACCTACATCAGCTCTATCCATCTCCCAGATAAAATACCTCTACAACAAATTTTTTTTAATTAACATCATACAAGGAAAATAAAAAAGTATTCAAACCTTTAAATAATTGAAACCTACCTCTAATTACTTTCCCTTATCACATCTTGAACTTTGTTAAGTTGGTTAGGATTGTTGTTGAGCCTATTATTGGGTTGGTTGTCTCATAACTACTGGACCACCAAAACTTTACCCAGTACATTACCTTTGCAAAATCAAACTTATTAGAAAAATAGAATGAAAATATAAAAATATAGATAAGACATTAAACTAAGTAAATATATACCTTGGGAGTAGAAAGTATGATCTTTTCTTATGATTAAACTGTACCAAAGGTTGATGTACCTTGAATTTCTTCAACCTGTGTAGCCAAGATTGGTTGAACTGTACCAAAGGTTGAACTGTACTTTGCATTGGTTCATTCTCTAGCCTAGATTATACTATCAAATACATAAAATAAAAACATAATCAAAAAACAAGGAAATAATAAAAACATGAAAATACCTCATTTATTTCCTTCTAACGTCGAGCTTGTTGTAAAGCTAGTTAACCTTTCTTGACATCCATAATCTTACTCCTTATAACCCTCTCATCTTTAAGAAATATAAGGCATAATTAAGGATTGTAATGAGTAAAACGTTTCTTGGGATGATCATAACTTAACATCATACACATGATCAAGGTTATATAACAAAGGGTATAGGATTTGAAAGGATTTTGTTATGCAATTGTAATTTTAGTCATGGTAGTATATCAACTAGAGAAACAAGACATTGACCAATCATAAACTCTACTAGTTATGACACCATGAAGTATGAAAATAAAATAAGAACTAACATTGGATTGCTCTATATACCATAGAACCTTGCTACTAATGAATAGACATAAGTCAAAGTAAGCATTGTTAATAAAATCTTTCCGAAAAAAGTGGCTTTTGTGAATAGCAGAATCAGTAACATAATTAGATAATTCTTCCATATAAAAAAATTTAAATATTTGAGAATTAATTGAAGGAGTTAGAGGATCCTCTCCTTGTTGAAAATCAAAGACTATTTTAATATCAAGAGGAAGGATTTTTATTTCTCAAAAAACTAATTGTAAAATAGTACTCTTCTTATTATTGTATTGTTCACACCATTCCATAGAAAACCCTTGCAATGGAAGAGTTTAAAAATTGGAAAAACATGTAAATCAACTAATCTAGAAGTGGTAAGTTACCCAAAACCCTCCTTCCCAAGTAAGCTACAAACCCAATAAGAAGTAGTAAGGACATTATTTTGGTGTAAAAAAATATTAGGTAATAAAGAGCTACTACCTAAAGGGGCTTGAGGTGAAGCTTGACATTTAGGAGCCATATATTCTTTATAATAAAAAATCTTCAGGCTTATTTGTTGACAATCTTTTCTTGGTATTAAGCTATGATGAGTAAATCATCCTACTTATATTTATAATATAATCATAGAAATCTTAGTAAAAGCAAAGAGAAAGTATAACTTAAGATAACAAAAGATTTAATAAAAGTTAACATATATTTTTTTTAAAAGAAAAAGCTAATATTTACTTTTTGTTTTAAAAGCTAACATTTACCTTTTTGGATTTTATGATTTTTAGGTTTCTCTCCAAGACAATTTCAACAATACCAATTTTGTCAAAATCTGACTTATGGTTTGGAAGATACAGTCATTCTCGATTTATGTGCAATTTTAAAAATAATATATATATATATATATTATTTTTTAAAATAATAATAATCATAAATAAATAATAATTTTATAAATTTAAAATAAATAATATTTATTAATTAAGAGGTCTTGAGTTCAAACTCGAGTCGCAATGATATTTTCCAACACTTAAAAAAATTATTATTATTATTTTTGGGCTTATTATTATTATTTTTGGGCTTAGCGCAAGCTAGCCATGGGCAGGCCTACATCTAGCTGTGGGCAGCTATGACCAGGCTTGCTGTCAGTTGTAGGCAAGCCTATGGCTAGCTATGATGAGGCTTGGCTAGCCGCAACCATAGTCTTACCCTTGGGGCCAACCCCAAAAAGGGGCACTAAAAAAATCATCACTTATTATTGTTGGATGTAAGCCATCAACCGTAACTTGATGGAGTTAGCACCATGCATACTACCCTTATTAAATCTGCTTCACTACAGTGCAATTGTAGTGCTCTATGCAATGACTTGCAAAGCCTCTACATCTACATTAACACCATTGGTTTCCAATTTCTACATCGCCCCTCAAACATTCATGATAGTTTCAACTTCTTCTATAACTGACTAATAATTTTGAGACCCATAAAAAGGTCCATAGAGACTAAGGATTCTCAACATACTTGATTTCTTCAACTTATCGATGTCTATAATCTAAAGAATAAATTAAAGAAAAATGAAAGCTGGAGTCAATGATTGAATGAATGCCATTGAAGATCAAATTAATGAGATCAGGGATATTCATGAAGAACTTCAACACTCAAACCAAGGTTCAAGACAAAGATGCAAAATATGTGTATATAAATTAAAATGTTTTTCCAAAATTCAAAGGATAAATGGTCAGAAGTACAAGGAAAGGTGGATTCCTTTGCAGAATCCATCAAGCAATTAACTGATCATCTTATTCAACCATCCAATCCTACCCATGTTCTACCTAGAGAAAAATATCAAGATCAGCCTCCCACTAGGGATCCACAACAAATACAACCTCTACATGTAGACCATAGAACTGAAACCAAAGGTGAATAATATGGAAACTAGCTTAATCCACCTAGAGAATCATTGACACAAGTTCATGCTAAGAAAGTAAAATTAGATCATTATGATGGAGCCCTTAGATCAAGTGCTAAGACAAAGGATTGGCTTGATACAATGAAAAATTACTTTGATATGTTGAATTTTTCAAGCCATGAGCATCTAGAAGTTATCTCCTTGTATTTAAGAGGACTTGTAGCAACATGGTGGAATGGACTGAGATCTCAAAGTTTGATTACAAATTGGCCCAATTTTTTTTAAGATTTTGAATAGAAATTTATTCCTGATTCTTTTCTCAAAGAGTGTAAAATGAGATTTGATTCATTAAGGTTGGGAAGATGATCCGTAGATGATTACTACATGGAATTTTCTGATCTTTCTTGGTATGTAAGTCACCAGGATGAGGGAGAATTAGCTTCAAAATTTATTGGAAGACTACATGCTTAATTATGTTTCCAAACACAAGCCCATAATCCTCAAACTATTTATGAAGCATATAGAAGTGCTAATGATTATGAGGAATTGAATTAGATATGAGTGATCCTTTGACAAGCAACTCTTTGACAAACCACTTTGCCATAAGCAATTGTAGAAGAGATACCAATAAAAAAAGCTTGATCAAGATCTGGATGTTTCTTTTATGATGAAGATCATTTTAAATGAGATTTCCAAAAATTTCAAAAAAAAAATATAAAGCACCAACCAAATCAAAAATCAAAATCCAAACCCAAACATGAACAAAGGAAAAATTTTAGCCACTATCATAGCCATCAAGAATATATCTACATCAACTAAAGCAGATTTGTGTAAATTTCAATTTTCTTTACTAATGTTTGAACCTTCAAGTAAAGGTAAACAGATTAAATTTTTAATTGATAGTGATGCCACTGATAGCTTTATTTCTTCAAAGTTAATTAATTTATTAAAATTAAGTCAACATTCCAAGAAAATTATTAAGATACAACTCACAGATGAAACAACTATGAGCAAAGATACTAGGTATGGAGAAATTAACTTTGCCATGCAAAACATGCCTTTCGTTGACGAACATTTTGAATTTAAAATAGGTGATGTTGATGTAATTTTAGAAATCTCTTTCTTGCAAAAATTTGAATTTATTGCCTACTTTGAAACTTTTATTTTAAAAGTCCCAACCATTGATGAAGTCAAGGTTCTAAGGGGGGTAGGAACAACAAAGAAAATTCATACAATAACTATTAAGAAAGTTAAAAGATTAGTCAACAAGGTGCTACAATGTTGGTTGTTAAAGTAACCCAACCTCAAAAATGAGATTTCAAATGAAGTTAAGGAATATAAAGATTCAATATTTGGTGAAACTAGAGAACTACTTTCAAAAAGAACTATTGAGCATGTCATTGATATTTTTCCTAGTACACAACCTATCTCAAAAGATCCTTATAGATTTTCTACTTTAGAATTAAGAGAATTAAAAGTACAATTAGACAAATTATTGGAAGAAGGAAAAATTAGACCTAGCATATCACCTTGGGTTGCACTAGTTTTATTTGTTAAAAAGAAAGATGGTACACTAAGATTATGCATCAATTTTGAGCATTGAATAAAGTTATGATTAAAAATACTTATCCTTTACCTAGAATTGATGATTTATTTGATCAAATTATGGGTGCATGTTATTTCTCAATGATTGATTTAAAATTAGGTTATCACCAAATAAGGATTAAGGAGAAAGATATTGAGAAAACTGCTTTTAGAATGAGATATGGATTATACGATTTTTTTGTGATGTCATTTGGATTAACTAATGCACTTGCAACATTTTTGGCATTGATGAATAATATTTTTCATGAATATCTTGATCAATTTCTTATAGTATTTATGGATGATATACTTGTTTATTCTAAATCAAGAGAAGCACATATCAAACATTTGAAAACTACAATGGAAATTCTTAAACAACATCAATTAAAAGCTAAATTGAGTAAATGCGAACTCTTTAAGAAAGAAGTTTCATACTTAGAACATATAGTTTCCAAGAAAAAATTGCAAGTAGATCTAGCAAAAATTAGTGCAATCTAGGATTGGCCTCAATTAGAAGATGTTACAACAGTTTGTAGTTTCTTAGGGTTAGTCAATTTTTATCAAAATTTTATTAACTAACCTTTTGTATGAGAAATGTGTGTTCACATTTGATAAAAAATGTAGGGAATCTTTTCTCAGATTAAAGATTCTACTTAGAACATCACCTATTTTGAGAATTCTGGATGAAGATATACCATTTGAAGTATCAATGGATGCTTGTAAAATAGGAATCGATGCAGTATTTTCATAAGAAGATAGAGTGGTATGTTATGAATCTCATAAATTATGAGGAGCTAAGATAAATTACTCAACCCATGATATAGAATTACTAGCAATTTCTCATGCTTTGAAAGTTTGAAGACATTATCTTTGTGGAAAAAGGTTTGTACTAAAAATAGATCATAAAAGTTTAGAATATTTGCAAAAGCAAGAAATTTTGAATACTCGTCAAAGACAATGGATATAATTATTGGTTGAATATGATTTTAAAATCAAATATATTCTTGGTAAGAAAAATGTAGTAGCAAATGCTCTTAGTTGAATCTAGAATTTAATGATAGGTGTGGTAACAACTCCTATGGAAGAAGAAATCAAGGAACAAATAAAAGATCATCCTTATTTTAAAAATATTTTAAAAAATATTTCCTACAAGCCTCAATATTAACTTACCTCCAATTGTTTATTGATGAAAGGACAAAGAATATGTATACTAGAAGGAAATTGGAGACTAAAATTGTTGAGTGAACACACAAAGTACTGTACACAGGAAACGGTTATATTAAGACCTATATGATAATTTGGGAATCTTATTTTTGGCCTGGAATGAAAAATGATGTGTCCTCATACATTAAAAATTATCTAACATGTCAAAGAATAAAATCTAAATAGAGGATACCTAGTGGATTATTACAACCTCTAGAAGTCCCAACCTAGAAATGGAAAGATATCACTATTGATTTCATGGTGGGATTGCTAATAACCAAAAAAGGAAATGACTTGATTTTCATAGTATTTGATCATCTATCAAAGATGGAATATTTTATAGCTTTGAAATCTACAAACACAGCAGAAGAAATAGTCCAAAATTCAAATAAGAAATATTTTGATTACACGGTTGTCCAAAATTTATCACTTTGGACAGAGATCCCAAGTTCATATCCAAATTCTAGAAAAATTTCTTTAGAGAGCTTAGAACCCAATTGAAATTTAGCACAGCTTATCACCCTCAGAATGATGGATAAATTGACCCTGTGAATAGACAAAATACATGGGAGAATTATTTGCATCTGGAAAAAATTTTCTATAATAACAATTATCAAGGTTCCATACATCGAACACCATTCAAAGTAGTATATGGACATAATTTTCATACACCATTAACCTAGGTAGATCCAATCCTAAGTGTCAAATGGAAGGAAGAATAAATAAAAATAATGGAAAACATTGTCATAAGGCTTAAGCAAAATTTCTAAGCTTCCCAAGATAAATATAAAAGATATGTAGATTAACATCAACTTAAAAAGGAATTCCAAGTAGGTGATCAAGTATTACTAAGAGTAAAACCTACCAAAAGTTCACTTAAACTAGGAAAATACACTAAATTGGCATCTAGATTTTGTGGATCTTTTGAAATCTTTGAAAGAATTAGTGAAGTAGCATATTGGTTGAATCTTCTAGAAACCTTAAAAATTCATCTAGTTTTTCATGTGAGCTTGCTAAAGAAATTTCATGAAAATGATGTACCATATGTACTAGATTGGAATACTTTGCCATTATGATCCAATGTCAGCTTTGAAGTTAAATCCATTTCTATTAAGGATCAACAAACCAAGAAATTATGAAATAAAACTATCAACAAAGTACTTGTTCGATGGTCAGATTGTGATCAACAGACTTGGGAAAATAGTGAGTTT
>MNCI01001925.1:119180-222737 GCA_015680685.1 Gnetum montanum
TTTCATATTTCATAACCGCACGCCGCAACAACACACACACATACTCACATTAACTACTGAGTCTATTTGGAGGTATTTGGGCCTTGGTGTTGCCAGAGACCAGCAGGCACCTAAATCCTGTTCAAGGACACTCGTTGGCATTCGCGTCCCAAACGATCACCGACAACAAGATGTCAAGGATGTTGTAACATCAAAAAATTCAATGGTATAAAATTCAATATTTCTAGTGAAACATTTTAACCTCAGATCTCATGAGCCTTGAGAAAGGAATTTGAAGCATCCTAGACAATTTTTTTGATCACCATGAACTTAGAATTAATAAAAAATGTAAATAAATTTAATGAAAAATATAGATATAGTGGTAGAGAAATTAAAAATAAATTTTTATGTAACAAATGAACTACAACGTTTTCTATTAAAATAATAAAAATTGTTACAACTTTAGACTAGTATAAATTTCAAACCTTTAAGTGTTCAAAGAGTTGAACGAAAGATGCTTGGTACCCAATGAAGCTAGTAGAGTATATCCTATAGTCAGCTTCACTATCCATACCTTCCAAGTTATTCTCTTAGACTCCTTGCTAGTCTCTCTACACTAAATCTACATTGTTGGTTGTGAGTTGATTGCTGGACTTTTGGTGGATCTGCATTGCTCTAAAAGTCTCTAGTTTAGCTTGAATGCAAATTTTTCCAAAATTCCTTTTGATGTGGTCAAGTTTAGTTTTTGTAGTTCATTCAGTGTCTAATCCATTAATGCAAATTTCTTCCATGATTATTAACAAATTGTTGCAACTTGTAGGTGTTTGTGGGTCTACTATTCCCAGTGTATTTATCAAATTTGGCAAGTTTGATAAATGAATGTCTATCATTTATATCCTGGCTTCACCATTTATACATTGGTGTCAGGTGGTTCCAACGTATAAATTACTATGACCACTACAAAAACTAAGGAAAACCCAAATTTGGTGGTTCCTAAGGAATTTTTAGCTTCCCAAGCCTAGGTACATACATAATACAACTTTTTTAACTTGAAAAGTCAGGCAATCACAACTTATGAAGCATTTTCTAGCCTTCATAAGTTAAGATATGTGAGATTGTAAAATGTGTACTACAAACTTAACATTTTACATTAAAATTTCTACCTCAAATTCTAGTGTTGACAATTACAGGGCAAAGTGCTTGAAAAAATAAGGTAATTGCATCTACCATTATTTTTTCATCAAATTATAATGAATTTTTGAAATGGGTTACAACATGAATTTTCTTTGTGGTTTTTTAGATGCATGAAGCCTACAAGACAAATAAAGATGTTTTGGTATCTGCCTAAATGTTCCAAAAGATTAGCAAATATCCCAAAGGTGAAGGATCAGTTTTAGGTCAAATGTCCCAACTACTACCGATACATCCCAACTAGGATGTCCTAAGCTAGACATCCTAATTTCCAATGGGAAATCCCACCTACAAGTAGCCAATTTTTAATAAGATGCTCCAATCTCAAATAGAACATCTCAAATAGCCATTTCCTAGTCATTGCATGATTTCCAAGGATTATTTAAAAATTAAGAGGTTATAAAATAAAGTGAATTCATTGTGATAAGGAAAAACATTGTTTATTGGAAAATTTAGTTATTGTATACATTAGGTGAATTATTTTGTTCCTCATTTCTTCATCATTTGTGAATTATTTTTTTGAGTCTAAGTGCAAGAAATTTTTAAAGTTAGTTACATTCTCTCTTGAATTTGTTTCTCCCTTTTTTGCCCTACAAAGTTGATGTGCTTCTTGTTAGAAGGCATCTTGTGAGCTTATTGGAATCTTCTAGGATTGAGTTTTTTTCTAGTGAGAAAACACTATATGTGAAGCTCACATCATTATAAAGGTTTTGGGATACTTGAAACCATATTTGAGCTTGTTGGAACCTTGTGAAGTTGACTATGTTTCCTATGAGAAAATTCTCCATGTGGAGCTCAAACTTTGTAAATGTTGTGGTTCCTTTTAAATCACATTTTTCAATTAATAATGTCCAAAGGTATACAAGGATTATACCCTCCAATTATGGAAGTATACAAGTTGGGGAACCACAAATATTTGTATGAGGTTTTGGTTATCTCAATTGTTTGAATTGGTGAACTTATTCAATCCCCCTTCTACAATCTCAATTCATAAATCATCATTGTCGAGTAGCATCGATGGGCATGTGTCAATGTGACCTCATCAACATGTACATGTTAACACATTTATGTTGACATGTACTCACTGATGTCTATCCATCAACACATGAAAAGATGTATCAACACATACACGCCAACAAAGTATCTTGTCTTGCCTATATAAATGTGCACATCCATCATATTTATGACATCATTCATTTAGTAACATAACAAAGTTCTTGTAGTTTTCTTCAATAATAGTTAGAATTTTTTCTAAGTTTCTACAATAGGAGTTGAGGAGTATATGAATTCTTATTCGAACACTAATATACATGGACACTTTGGTGTGAACAACAATAAAGACAAACTTCTTAATAAACCTTGCAACATTTCTAATTAGCATAATGTTTACTTTAATGTATGTTACTATTACATAATTTAGATTTATGCACTTAATTAATTAGTTGAACATGAATAATTAATTCACATAAGTACAACCACCTCAAGCATACATTAACACTTGGTAATTCTCGTAGCACTTATGCTTGGTAACTGAGTATCATTGTGGTATGTTCAAGATGTGTACAGTAAGTGGAAACAAATGTTTATGTTAGGATTAGCTTAAGGCATTAAATAGTTACTAGATTAAGTAGCATTTAACCACTTTATTTTCATGCTTAGGTTAAATAGATAAAATATATAAAAGTTATACAAATCATGTGCCTTAGTTACACCTAACCATACCATTATACCTCCACAAGTGGAACTGAGAAGATAATGATCACATCCTTAAGTTCACTACCTAGATAATATGTACTTAGAGAGCTAAAGTCTATGGAATTTGACTAGATCTCTTAGTGAATGCTGGTGATTCATATGGCTAGGTGTATGAACTACTTGTTTCTCATCATTGGCACCCTGGCCAAGGACTTTAGTTAGTTATGTTCACTATTTAGAACATTAGTGAAATCACTTAATGACATTGTAAAGGACTTAAAGTCAAAATCACTAATATAATAAAGAATTTCCAAAATCACACTATTTCCTAAACACTAACATGTCTTCTTCTCACAGGGAAGATTTTCTACCATCATTCATGGGCAATCCTAATCCAAGGAAAGAAGGCTTCAAACAACCCATGCCCCAATAATGCAAAGTGGTCTATATGCACCCAGATGAGTACACTCTAGATTTCACCTTCATCTTGCACTAGGATGAATAATTTTGGTTGAAGGACATGGAGGGCAACATCATGTTTCCTTCCAATTGATCAATTTCTATGATGCTGCTCCATAATCTTATGAGATTGAAAATTGTAAGACTCAATGCTGAGTATGAGGTAAAAGATCATGCCTATTGAGATTATCATCCCATAGAGGTACAAAGAAAGAAATATTGGTAGATGGAAGCTACTATGAGGCATCCAAAGGAAAATGGTTCATAAACCCCCTATTCCTACTAGGCCAAAAGGAAGGGGAATACCTCTTCTTAGGAACTTTCTAATACACTGACTCTCCTCCTATCCTTGATGAAGAGACCCTCAATCAATGTCCATAGTCCATTATAGATAACCTTGGTTCTAGAAAGACCGAATCCCATGACTATGAGGCCTCAAAGGAAGGGAGTCAAGGTAGGAACAATCATAGGCATCATGATAATGACAAACATGATGATCATGGTAGGGACCAAAGAAGATGGATTAGTAAGCATTGTTCTATTGTTGACTCTCCTTCCTTTTCACCTTCATCATCCTCATCATCTTCCACCTCCAAATTTGACCAAAGCTATGGGGGAAAAGATCATGATGGAGGTGCCTTATGGGATAGAGATAACTGTAGATCCCACATTATAGTAGAAACCAAGGACATGGGTAATCAAGGGAGGGCCACCACAAAGAAAGACAGAACAACATGTGGATTCTTTAGTCTATTTTCGTGTGTGTCAAAATGTTAAGTAAAATGGATTCAAAGGTTGTTTACATGGTTGTATGATTATTGTGCTTGTAGGACTATATACATAGGAAATAAAGATGAGCTGAAGAGGACAAGAAATGAATTATTTAGAGCTCAAAGAAGGAGGTCACCCACATGATCTTCAAACAAATATTCAAATAATGTGGACAAGGACCAGATTCTATACAAGAAAAGTTATCATCATCAAAGCATGCATAAGATCAAGGCTATGGACAAGCAACAATTCATTCAAAATATAAAGAAAGTGGAAGAAAGACATCTCCAGAAAATAGTAGATGTCTTGGTAGAATTTGAGTGAAATTAGACAAAGATGTCATTAGAAATAGCAAGACATATTTCTCAAATAAAGACATCTTTATAGAATGAAAATCAAGTTCAGAAAGACATCGTCCACAAGAAAAAGATGTCTTCGACAATAGAGACTTTAGAAAGATGTCTTTTAGAAAAAAAAGATGTCTTTCCAAAATTGAAGAAAAACTCAAAGAAACATCTTAGGCATGAGAAAGATTTCTTCCATGACCATTACTGATCATTACCTAGCCATTGCACAAGTTATGAGATGGATTTAGAAACACAACAACTATAAGAAGACTTGATGTGCATTCGAAAAAGTGCAAGCCTTATTGTATTCATTGTACAATAATTTTTAATCATTGAATTTTCTATTGTTTCTTATTATATTATCATTTTGGCATTATAAATTATGTTGTACCTAATTGTACAAGGATTAGCAAATTGAGTTGTAATCATCCCTTGTAATTCTTGTTTTTTTCCCTACAAGGTTGATGTGTTGGAGCTTGTTAGGATCCTATGGGATTGAGTTGTTGGTGTTGTGGTATAATAGTTTGATATAGAGCTCAAGATTGTAAAGGTTGTGGAAGCCTTAAAACCACATTTTCAAGTCTAATGGGACCTTGTGAAACTTAGTGATTGGTGTTGTGGTACAATACAATGGAGTGGGGCTTGAAGAAGTATACGGTGTGAACCCTTCAACCACATTTTAAGAGCAACAAAGTCTAGAGGTGTGCTTGTGATCTTCCATTTGAGTGTGCAATACTTAAGCTGGGGAACCACATAAATTCATCTGTCTACTTTGTTTCATAAAGGTTCTATTTGAGGAACTTATTCATCCCCCCTTCCTTCTAAGTTCTATCATCCTCACAAAAGAGAGCATCATATGCATCATAGCCATGATAGGGATTACAAATAATGTTCTGACTATGATGAGCCTATGCTTGCTACCAAAAACATGTTGAACATTGCAAAGGCTTTGAGGATACTAACAACACATGTGAAGAACAACTAAATCAAATGGTTAGACATTTTTAATATCCCTAAGTTCAAAGGGGGATATAATTCTAATCCACAGAATCAACACTAAGCCTTTCACAATGCATGTGCCTTACAAAATGTAGAGAACGAATGGCAGAAATTGTTCTTCCCTAGGACTTTCATCAAGGAAGCTAAAAGTTGATACTACCACTTGGAATAAAAATTAATCCAACAATGCAGTACAATTCTTGAATTGGTCAATGAAAAATATTAGATGTACTCCTAAGTGTCTAACTTAATAAGGTAGATACAAGGTCAAAAACAAGCCACACATGAGTCCTTGGATGCAACCATGGATAGGTATTACTCTTTGTTGCACCAATGCCTAGGCCATGGCTATTCTCGAAGGGAATAGGTACAACATATCAAAGATGAGCTCTAAATAGAAATAAGGAGAACTCTTGGGTGTCTATGCCCAAGGGATGCTTTTAAAGCTAAGGATCCATTAGATCCAAAAGTTAATTAAGCAAGTGGCTAAGGAAGAAGGTGAGCTAAGAAAAAGGAATAGTGTAGAGGAATACAACCATGATCCTTCCATTCACAAAAGGAATGTTTGGTTTTGTGAAAATGAGGAAGAGGCACCCCTTGATGAAGTGGTGCAAGGAAAAACCTTGCTAACACAAAAATATGTTTCTAAAATATTGGCCCAGATTAATAAAATGTGGAATTCCTTGGATGAAATATTTCAATCAACTCTAGGGATTACTAAGGAGAACAAAGAACAAGGAGATAGTGGTCATGATAGAAGGAGAAAGAAGGAAGCTTAACATACCCATCAGAAAGATAAAGGCAATGCTACTACAATGGAAGAGGTTGCAAATTCTGAAACAAATAATGATGGAGTGACATTTTCCAATATGAACATCCTAAGGGATGTTGTTCAGTTGTATCATACTTATAGGAATCTGATGTGTATGCTTTGAATCCTTGCTTAGCAAAATCGTAAGCACCTAGGAGGTTTCCTTATCCTAAAAACAACTATAGGAAGTTCCACCAGCAAGCCTACTATCTAAATGCAACACAATCTCAACCTCATGAGTAATACTAGTAGTGGCAACACCCATAGTTGTGGGACATACCACCACCAAGGAAAAAATACCCTTAACATTAGCCAAATCTATATGGGTACTATGTTTAACAACCCATTTCTCCACATGACTCTTCTAGTCATACTTATTTCCTACACCACTACTGGCCTTCTGAATATTATAGAGCACCATCTCTAAGGGGAGACTTCTCATTTCCCTATTATCCTACTCACCATTCTACTATTTCACCTCAATCCTCAACTATTTTGCCACCCACTCCATTTATGTAGGGAAAAATACCAACCTAGTCATAGTAGAGAAACACCACAAGGGCTATGAACTTACAACTGACTCCCCAACTAAGTGGTTCTAATACTAAGCCTTGAAAAAGACCCTTTTTTAGAATCAAGAATTCAAGCAAGATCGTACAAACATCTATGGCTACTAATCCTACTTCTTCTCCTTCCTCATCCACAATGTCCTTTGAGATTCCTTCAAATCAAACACCTCCCAAAGTACATACTATAATGCTGATCCATGTGGACACTAACTGGATAAAGGTCGACCATCTTCCTAGGAAGAGATCTGATCCTGAGAGTCCCCTCATTTACTCGTAAATTGCCAGAAATAAACCTTGCATGGCTCTTCTAGACTCAAGTTCTAATGTTAATTTAATCTCATAAAAGATATACAAAGCTTGGAACCTACCTCTACTCAAGAAGAGAAACATTCACTTAGAGTTAACAGATTAATCCATCACTATTCCCTTGGGATTGGTGAAGAACATTTTGACCACCAACTATGGGTGATCATATCCTACTGAATTCCTAGTGATATGAGTGGATAACTACATGGGAGACTTTCCTATCATTATGAAAAGGGCTTGGCTAAGTATAATTGATGTGTGGCCAGAAATTAGAGACTTCTTCTTGGAGATCTTCAAGGAGAATAAATTTAGAAAGATAGAGAAGAAGCACATTCCATGCATTACATATAGTGATAAAGGATGCCACTATGTGAAGAAATTATGGACTATCAAAATTACAACACTCATAGCATGTAGGCAATGTGCAAATGTCACAAAGATTCAATGGTGCTTGCATGTAGCAACCACAAAACAAGAGGACACCCATTGGTTGACAACTAAAATAGAGAGAAATTCAACATAATGCATGTAATAGACTAAGAGCCTCACGAGTGCCTATGTTAAAGGCATGGAAAAACTAGAACAAGTCCATGATTAGATCTCTAATGAACATGATAAAACCAATTAGAAAGAGGTAGAAATCTAGAAGAGCTTCAAACAAGGGTCCCTTGAGTTGAAGACTCTACCAATTGGAATGGAATATGCCTTTTTGAACAATGACAAGTTGGTCATCATCAATGCTAATCTTGCTTCTTTATAGAAAAATAATTTTTTGGAGGTTTTCAGAAAATGGCCAACATCCTTTGCTTGGTTATATCAAGAGCTGACAAGAATTGATGCAAGGATATGCCAGCATTGGATCTATACAAATTCCTCCATTAAACCAAAGAGGAAACCATTGCAAAGGTTGAATCCCAGGCTCAAGTAAATCATCAAAGATGAGATTGGGCAACTCCTCAAGGTGAGGTTCATCTATACCATTGTAGATAATGAATGGGTTAGCTAAATTTTGATTGTGCCAAAGAAAAGTAAAAAATGGAGGGTCTACGTTGATTTCAAGTTGTTGAACATGATAACATATAAGGATCATTTTTCTTTTCCATTTGTGAACTAGGTGTTGAACACAATTTTGAGGTAATACTATTACAAATTTTTGGATGGTTATAATGGCTATAACCAAATCTAGATAGTACCAAAGGATTAGGCCAAAACCACATTAACAAGTCCCTAGGAAAATTTTGCATATAGAAAGATTCCTTTCAGCCTATGCAATGTTCCTTCAACATTCCAACACCTTTCCCTTAGCATCTTTCAACAACAAATTGGTAGTAGGATGAAAGTCTTCATGGATGACTTGTACACCTATGGGGATAGATTTGAGTAGTCCTAGACCATCTAGAGCAAGTGCTAAAATAATGTGTGAAGATAAATTTAAGGCTTAACTAGTAGAAGAGCCAACTGATGGTTTAAGAGGGCATTGTACTAGGGCACAAAGTATCATAGAAGGGGATTAAGATGAACCTTCAAAAAATAAGGGTCATCCAAGGAATATCCCAACAACCTAAAACTATTAAAGATGTGAGGTGATTCCTTGGCCACACTAGCTATTATCAGTGCTTCATTGAGAACTTTTATAACATTTTCAAATCATTGCTGAAGCTAACAAAGAAGGATGCTTCATTTTTTTGGACCAAGGAATGTGAACATGCATTCTAGCACCTTAAAAAAAGCTTGTAGAAACACTAATCCTATGAGCACTTGATTAGTTGAAACCATTCCATATTATGATGGACACTTCCAATTATGCCTTAGGAGTCATGTTCACATAATTTGTTGATAAAAAATGTCCCCATTACGTCCATTGTACAAGCAAAAGTATTGTGGGTGTACAACTAAACTACACCACCATTGAGAAGGAACTGAAGGTAGTGGTGTATGCCTTAGAGAAATTTAGGTACTATGTGCTTGGATATAAGGTGCTTATGCACATGGATCATAGTGCAATCATGTTCTTGATGAATAAACCAATAGTGAGCCCCAATGTCATATAGTGGCTGATAATCTTGTAAGAGTTCAATTTAACTTTTGTGGATAGGAAGGAAATCGAGAATGTGACAGCTAACCACTTGTCTCAATTATGATGGGATAGCAAAAAGGAAAAGAGTTGATTTTTAGATTAATTTCCTAATGAACTCCTCTTTGATAAATCTATTATTGAACAAGACCCCAAGGAAAACAATTGGTATGATAGCATCATCACCTACCTACTCACTTAGAAAATTCCATAAGAGTGGGATAACAAGAAGAAATAATAGTTTCTTCACTAGGTCAAACATTTTATGGACATCAATGGCATCCTTTATAAGGTTTGCACTAATGGCCTAGTTCAATGATGTGTTCTTGATGATGATCAACTACATGTTCTCCAAGATGTACATGAGGGCCCTTTTGGGGGCCATTATGTTGGAAGATGAACGGTCATTAAAATCCTCATAGTAGGGTATTATTGACCTATACTTTTCAAGGGTGCCCATCACTTCATCCGCACCTATGATCACTGTCAATGTGATGGTGGGATAACTACTCATATGGAGGGATCCCAATAGTGGATCCCACCAGTAGCGACCTTCAACATTTGGGACATTAATTTCATGGGGCCCATTACTCCCATGTCCAATGGGAAGGAATATATAATTCGAGCTATTAACTACTATACAAAACGGGTAGAAACTACAATCATCAATAACTGTACATCCTTTACAACAGCCTGATTTGTATAATAGAATGTTGTAAATAGGTTTAGGATTCCATGTATACTTATGTTTGACAATGAAATTCATTTTATAGACACCACTTTTCAAAATCTCATGCAACGCTTGAAGGTTAAACATAAATTAACAACTTTGTACTACCTCTAAGGCAACACTCAAGTGAATGTGACTAATCAAGAGATAAAAATAATAATAACAAGAACCATTAGTAAATATAGGAAGGATTGGAGCTTCAAACTCAATGATGCCCTTTGGGCCTCTCGTTCCACATGGAATGTTCCTATTGGCTACTCTCCCTATGAGCTCATGTATAGAAAATTACAAATACTTCCTATCCAAACATAAATTCATACACTTTCAAATTTTTTGACCTTAGCCTAGATTTGAACCTAGCACAAAATGAATAGTTAATGAATCTCAACTTGCTAGATGAGAATTGATTAGTGGCCTTATCATCTAATGAATTGAACAAGGCTTATAGCAAACAATGGCATGACCTTAGGATTAGGTAGGTGAAATTTCAACTAAGAAATAAGGTCCTATACTAGAATCCCATGCATGTCCCACAACAAATTAAATTCCAAATGTTATGAGAGAGACCTTATATTATCTCTAAAACCCTTTCATCCAAGGCCATGTTAATTTACAAACCTAAAAGCCTAAGTAAGAAACTGCTACTCAACATGCAATAACTAAATCCTTTCCAAGAACCTAGGATAGCCAATGACTGTAGCACCTCAATAGATGGATAGACATGCTTGATTTTTTAGATCTCCTCCTTCCAACTCAATCATTGGGGAGATGGCCATCCATGCTAAACCAATTAAAGTAACTTACAAATTTTTCAATTTTTCTATTTTTACCCTTTTTATTTTACACCATTTTTAGTAAATTTTTCTTTCCTAAGTATTTTACAATTTTTTCTATATTTTATCTTATTTGATTTACATTTTTCTTATGATTGTCTTTTCTTTCCTTATTGCCACCAAGACATTGTGCAATTGTAGCTACTAATTAATCAGAGTTTATACTTTATAATGTTATTTGATTGAAAATTTTTGGGTTCTATCTTTGAATTTTGATGTTGATAACTAAGACATTGTTTCTTTTCATGATTAACAAGTAGTGAGTCCATGTCATTCACTAATCCACACAACTCTATGGTGTTCCCTAATTTTGGAAGTATGAGGTCCCTTATTAAATATAACTTTTGTCCTTGGTAGCTTGCAAATATGGGATGGATTAAATGGATATACAAGGGTATGAATTCAAGAGCATTTGACACTTTTTATACATGCCTACCCTCTAAGGTGCATCAATATCTTCATGGATCCTTTATGATTCCTACGTCTACCAATAACAGGAAGCTAAGTCTTTGTTTGGTGTGGTTCCCACCAAATATATATATATATAATTGGAATTCAAAGCACACCCCTTAGACTCAATAACAGGCAACAAGCATTAGTTATGGGCTAGAAAGACATGTTACCCATGCCTAAAGGTATCCCTCTAACTAAGGTCCTTTTCACTTCCTACTTGTCTATTCTTCTCTCTTTGGAATGGTGATTGATCTATAAGGATGTTCTTGCACCTTGGTGATGGGCTAGTCTAACAGTGTTAATGAAAAGTCATTGGAAGTGGTTAGTCTTAATTTAGACTAAGGATTGACATTATCAAGTCATATTAATCACACATTCCACAAGAGACTTCATGTGACCATGATCTAGGACTCCATTCCACACTCTCTCATCTGCCTATGCTTTCCATCACTCATCTCATTGCCTTTTCTCATGTTATTTCAATGTATTTATTTAATACCATCATAATTCTTTGATGGTTTCTTTGGTGATTTGATCATTAACTAACCACAACCATTAATCATCCATGGGGCCCACAGACTTCTTGGTTTGAGGGCATGTAAGGGAATTAAGGGCATGAACTTGCTATGGGGAGAATAAACTTGCATACTCCTTGATTGGATTACTTAAGTTCCTCATCCCTTAGACATTTTCACTTTTAAATCTTCCACATTCCACATTGATTACATCCAATTTTGCACTCCTTAACTAGTATTCTTCAAATTAAATCTCCCTTTTATGCCTATTCTTACCCTCTTCATGCATTCCATCATGTTCCTAGCTTTCATGGATTCCTCTAAACTACAATTTTATGACAAAACTCTTTTTTTTTACTTAGTTTTTTTTTTAATGTCAAAATTTTGGTCTATTGCTACATCGATGGAACCTCGTCGATGTAACCCCCTATGTCAACATAACCTCATTAATGCAATCACATCGACATAGCACAAAAACACCTATAAATACCACATCACTTAGCTTATTTTTTGTCATTTTCTCTCCCATGAAGAAGGATTTTTTATCATTTTCAAAGCCCATAACTTTCCACTCGCTTGTTCAATTAATCCTGCTCTTTGTTCCTACAATTATTGGAGGTGAGCTTTACATCATGGGGGTCATAAAAAAGTTTACATCATGCAATGTTGAAACTCAAAAGGACCATATTGTTGAATATCTAAGACAACAATAGAAGTAACTTGCCAAGGTAACCATGGATTTGAGGATTTTGGCTATAGAAAATAGAATTTTCTTGATGGAGAAGGTCAGAGAACTTCACCAAAAATTACCCATTAAAATTGCCTCCTAGAAAAATTATGCTCTAAATTTTGAAAGAGTGGAAAGTCACTACAAGAACTAGGTTGGCCTTCTTAAAGAGGTTAACAAAAAGGAGATCTAGCTAGTGAAGGCAAAGGTAAACAAGGCCCTCTGGCAACTCCAACAAGGAGGTGACATGTGGTAGCCCATCTTTGATCGACTAAAAATGTACAACAAAGCATAAATCCATCTTAAGAAGTTGAAAATCAAGGATATGATCAAGTACATGGAGTTAGCCAACCTCTATTATGTGAACACGACAATGTTAATTACTAGAAGTCCAAGGTTAGAATTGGAAAAGAAAGTGACTAGCTCATACCATTTGTATGAGATGAAGCTTAAGCACCATAAGGACATAAAGAAAAGGTTGGAAATAGTTAATGCTGAACTAAAAACTATTAGAGCATAATTCATAGATCAATGATCAATGGCTAAGAACCTAGACAGAGAATGAATGAATACCAGGAGCTACAGAATGCTATCAGAGCATTCGGCATCAAACACAAACAATTCACTACTTTGTTTGTCAATGTTAAGGAGTTATTCCCTGCCATGCCATATCCGTGAGATGTTCTTCTATTAGCCTACATTGGTGATGTTGCATGGATCATGTATGATCCCATAAGTAAAGAGGAGAAGATGAAAGCATTACTAGATGCATTTCATCTTCCAGTAGGATAGTCGTAACTGCCACATCCTCAACCTCAACTGCCATGTGCACCAGAGGTAGGGAAAACTCCTTCGACACCTCAAGAGCCTCCACCTTCATGGATCATTTGATTTTCTTCCCATATTTATCCATTAGAGGGGTTTTAGCTATTAAATTTTATAACAGTATTCAATTTTATTTTCATGAATACCTTTTTTGTAAAAGCTATAAATTCATACACTTGGGTACTAAGAATTAGTCTACATTAGTGAGAGTCAATCATTCAATTAGTCAATGGTTCCATGCCTTTCCAAATTTTGTAGTAAATTGGTCCTCCGTTTGTTCACTCAAGGATGAGTTTTTAGTCAATTGTGGGGATATGATGAATCATCATTGTTGATTAGCATTAACAAGCATGCATCGATGCATGAAAATATGCATCAAAGCATACATGTTGATGGTGTGTCTGGTCTTGCCTATATAAATGCACATAACCATCACATTTATGACATCATTCATTTAGTAGCATAACAAAGTTCTTGTATTTTTCTTCTGTAATAGTTAGAATCTTTTCTAAGTGCCCATACTAGGAGTTGAGAAGTGTACAAATCCTTATTTGAACACTGATGTACCTAGACACTTCAATGTGAATGGCAAGAAATATGAACTTCTTAATAAACTTGTAGCACTTGAAATTAGCATTATGTTTACTTTAATTTACTTTACTATTATGCAATGTACATTAATGAACTTAATTAATTAGTTGAATATGAATAATTAATGCACTTAAGTATGACCACCTCGAGCATATGCTAATGCTTGGTAATCCCAGTAGCACTTACACTTGGTAACCTAGTGGCATTGTGACATGTTCAGGATGTGTACAATAGGTGGGAATGGATGCTTATGTTAGAATTAGCTTAAGGCATTAAATAGTTACTAGATTAAGTAACATTTAACCACTTTATTTTCATGCTTAGGATAAATAGATAAAAAATATAAAATTTGTACAAATCATGTGCCTTAGTTACAATTAATCATACCATTGTATCTCCACAAGTGGAACTGAGAAAACAAAAATCACATCCTAAAGTTGACTACCTATATAATATGTATTTAGAGAGCTAAAGTCTATAGAATTCAATTAGATCACTTACTGAACACTAGTGATTCATATGGTTGGGCATTGGGACTACTTGCTAGTCATCATTAATGCTCAATAACAATTCCTAAGAAGTAGCACTAGGTAGTAATAAATAGTACCTAAAAATAAGTATGCAATAGTAAACACTAGCTAGTAGGCAAAAAAAAGGGAATAGAAAATGATAATAATGGAGATATAAGAAAAGGTAGAATAAGAAAGGATAATTATATTTAAGAAAGAGAGTGAGAAGGCCTTGTGCTTACTCTTCCATGATCTGCTACTTTTATTAGCTTTTTGTAGCCTTTTTCCTTTCTTTTATTCATCAATTCCTCTCTATAGAAAAAGAAAACATAGGTATCATATGCCTTTTTCATGGTAGTTAAAGTATCTTTAACTAATATTTTAAGTTTTCCTTATGGATGCTCCAAATCTTTCTCAATACACTATCTTCTTTTATTTTTCATGATTAATGTCACCTTTCTAATCAAATTACAAAAGAAATCAATCTATTAATGGATTGATTGGTAAATTAAAAATATCATTATTAGTATTATTACCACTAAAATTTATAAAACTAAAAGAAAAGTGGGCTTAAGTTCCCACAAGTGGGCAATGTTGGATATAAAAAAGCCTTTAATGCAAAGTTTACTAAAGTGTTTAAAGGACTCTCTATCTTGGATTAAGGCCAATTCATCATAGATCTTTTAATTATTATTGATTTAAATATATTTTTCATGTTTTTTGGTAAATCATGAGCACATCATAACTTATTCTCAATTATAGAAAGACTTGCAACTTTATTATGCTTGTTCCAAGTCCATATACAAAAGGAGGATTAGCATTAGGTTCATAGCCAATTGTAAAATCATGCTAAATCTTATGGATGAATTTTCTTTTTAAAGTTTTTTAGATTCTAGAAATCATCATTTTCAATGATGATAAAGTGCTTATTCTTAATTTGAATATCTATATTCAAGCCTAGGCACTATCACTTGAAGAGGTTAAGACTTTCTCTCATCTACTAACTTTCCTAGGACCCCACTTGGTGGGATGAGCATTATTACTCTACATGATGATTTATTTTTCAAGAAATTCTCCCAAATCAATGTGCAATAGTCATAAGACCTATGTTTTATGGGAAATGGATAAGGACTTATTAGGATGTCCTTCAGAAATGATGTGCAACATCATCAACTAGATGTTGTGGAAAGTAGACAAAGGTTCCCACATTAGGGATGGGTATATCTAGAGAAGTAAGTCAAGCATTAGAATTTTGGATGATAACCTAAAACATTGATATTCTAAATAAAAAGACCTCTAAAATTATTAACACCATGAAAAGATAAAGAATCAACATTACCTACATTTAAGAAATAAGATCAGAAGCAAATAAAGATGTGAGATTTAGATGAGGGTTACAAACTTTTCTACTTACGAAAAACATTATTAAAATGGAATGGTCATTATCATTAATTAATCTATCAAAGATAATGTAGTATAAGTATACCATCATGATGATTAAATTATGAACATCAAGCTTGTGTTTGGAAATGAGATCATCAATATCATCATCATATATGCTTCACAAATTAGCCTAGAAAACTCTATCAAAAAATATTTTCTAAATTATATAAATTTAGTACTTAATAAATTCCTTATTAAGAAGCATATTTATTTATAGGAATTTTCATGATCATGCTAAATATATGAAAATATGTTATAATAATATTCATGGAGGACATAGATTTGGAAAACATAAAGATATAGGAGATTTGTAGGTAAAATTTATATGTGTTTTTTATATTGTAATTACAAATACTTATTTTTAAAATCCAATAGAATATTTAATTATATATAAGAGTGATATGAATAAAACATATATTGATTATTTCTTGTTGTACAAAAGAGAAAAGGCCATGTATAAATAAATTGGCTAATGGTCATGGACTTAGCTATATAAAGCTTCAAAGGTAGCATGAGAAAAGGGACTAAATGAATAAAATGGTAAAATTTTAAAGAAGGCAATATCATTTTATTTAGAGAATAGTTACTTCAATAATAAATTTAGAAATAGGATTTCTAGGAAAATTTAATTTAAGGATAAATAGAAGGTTGTATTAAGAAAAATGAATAGAACATTTTAGGTGAAATTAAAATGCATCACAAAGGAGATATGAGGGTGGAGTGATGAAGTGCAATATACTAGTCAAAACAAGAAAAGATACTTTAAAGAATGATAGTAAAACAAAAACCAAAAGACTAGGTTGATGTATAAAACGATAAAAGAAGGCAACAATAGTAATAGCCAAAGCCAAACATAAGACCTTGGATAACTTTTATGAGAAATTAAAAACAAATAAATGGGGAAAATATACTTATAAATTAAAAAAATAGAAACAAGAAATATAAGAATATTGATCATGTCAAATGCATGAAGGAGCCAAATGAAAAAATTTTGATAAAAGACAATGAAATTTTGAATAAGTAGAAAAATAATTTTAAATAATTCTTACATGAGTAATTTCCAAGAGAAAATTTTCTAAAAGAAAATTCACATTTTAATTTAGTTAATGAATTTTCCTTTTCTAAGATAAAGATATGCTTATCAAAGATAAAATATGGGAAAGTGGCTATACTAGAGAATATTGGAAAGCATTGAGAGCTATAGGAGTTTCTTGGAAAGATAATTATTTAACAAAATTTTAAATGATGGAGAAATGTCAAAAAATTACCAAAAATCATTTTCATCTTTATTTACAAAAATAAAGGATATGTGCAAAATTGTGCAAACAATAAAGGAATGAAGCTAATGAGGCATACTATGAAGCTTTAGAAGAGAGACATAGAGCAGTGTCTTTGACTTGAACCAATAGTATTAGAAAACAAAATTAGATTTATGGGATAGAGGTATACTATAGAGGTTATTTTTTAATATGATAATTTATGGATAAATTTAAAAAATATAGAAGATATATATATATATATATATATGTCTTCATTGACTTGAAAAAATCATATGATATAGTACCCAGAGATATTATTTGCTGAGCCTTAGGAAGGAAAAAATTTGTAATAAATATATTAAAGTGAGTCAAGATATATATGAAAGAGCTACCACTAAAATTAGACCTTATTAAACAACATTAGATTTTCTAGTCATAGTAGATCTACATCAAGGATCTACACTTAGTACATACTTACAATTATTAAGGATGAATTAATAAAGAGAATGCAAGATGAAATTTCTTAGTGTATGTTATTTATTGATGATATTATGTTAGTGGATATATATCTAAAATAGAGAAGTAGAGATATGCTTTCAAATCAAAAGGCTTAAAAATTAGTAGAAATAAGATAGAATATATGAAATGCAATTTTGATACCAACATAAATAGTGATAAAACAAAAGTAAAAATTCAAGGCCATAAATTTCCTTATTACATCTAGTTCCACTATCTAGAATCAATGCTCTAATTAGATTGTCAAATTGATAAAGATATATAAAATAGAATTGAGGCAATATGGTCAAAATGAAGACAATCTAGTGACATTCTATGTAATAATAGAATACCTATAAAACTAAATGAAAAAATTTATAGGATAGTAATCAAGCTTGAAATCTTATATAGTGTTGAATATTTGACTATACAAAAGAGGCATAAATAATAGATTAGTGTGGAAGTAAAGAGAATTCTTAGATAGATGTTGAATATTACCAAAATAGATAAACTATACAACATAGACATTATAGAAAGAATTAAAGTGGCTTCTATTTTAAATAAGTTATAAAAATAGTAGCATAGATGGTGTAAGCATATGCAAAGAAGATTAGATAACAAGCCTATAAAAAATTTCTACATTACTATTTAACAAAAGATAATAAAAGAAAGATCAAAGAAGGCATTGAAAGAAATTGTTGAACATGATTTAAAGATATTGCAAATAAACAAAGATCTAACTATTCATAGAGATAAATAGTGAAAAGAAACTCATGTAGCTGATGCCATTTTGTTAAGGCAAGCCTAAGATGATATTGATGATGACCAAGTCTTATATGCAAACCCAAAATCAAAAAAAGTTGTTGAAAAATCAAGCTACACTTACATCCATAAAAGTCATGGTTTGTTGAAATTAGTAGAAGAGGAGCTTGTATCCATCTCATCATACAATCACAACATACTCACAATCATTATCAAAATATATATAGTTTATCTTTTATCATTTCTCACTACTGGTAAACTAGTGGCATGTCAAAATGTTATTCTGGTCTAGCTTACCTTATGTCAATCTTATGCTAACTCTAATTATATATTTTTTAGTCCACCTACATTTACAAATTCTTCAAAGGATATTACCATGATTCAAAGTATCATGATGGACTAAAGAAAATCACCAATGCAACCTTCCACAACATAGAATACAAACATCATTAACACACAACCAATGCTTCTAGCCTCATCCATCTTTGGAACCTATCATACAAAGTTTGTGAGAGCCACATGTTACTAGTATGTACCTAAAACAAACTATTTAACTACTATTATTCTTACTATTTGTGATATATAATTAGTAGAACAAAAATGAGATTTCATCATTTGATAGTTAAAATATGTATATGACTCAAAATTCTTCATGAGGAATGCATATGTCAAATGTATTATAAAAATGTTAAATGTATAATATAAATAGTATTAAAGACAAATACTACATTTTTCTATCATATCCTACATTTGAGCACCATTGACATAGGTGAAATATTATGATTGCTAATTTGATCGAATCATTCCAAATGTTATCAAGAACACTTGGTATTTTTCTTAATGATGTTTATAAGAAATGTACCACATATATTTCTACTATCTAATAATTCTACAATGTCTACCAATAAAATAAAATTTTAATTTTATTTTCAATTTTAGTAACTAGATCTTGTTTATATCAATTTACCATAAGCTTTACTTTCCATTATTTTTCAGCTATGATATTTGTTAAATTTTTGGTATGTTAAAACCTTAAGAAAAATGGAGAACATAGAATTTTTTATGGAATGTGATGCAAGGAATGAAGGAGAGCCTATGATATGAGATGACATCTACAAAGATATGTCAAAATGGAGATTATAAGAACTTTCTAGACATGAATGAAGACATAATGAATGAGAGCTACAACAAGATGTCAAAGTAAGGAATACAAGAACTCAAGAGAGCATGGACAAGAACTTCATTAGAAAAGTGTGAGCAAGGGCAAAGAAGAAGACTACAGTAAAATCAAGATGCTCCAAGAGTTCAAATCAATGAGAGAAATCCTTGAGAAGCAAAGTTCAAAAGATGAAAATATGTCTTCTATAAGCAAAATACATCTTGGCCTAAGTAGAGAAATCTTAGAGAAGATATCTCCTAGAAACAAGAGACATCTCCTTTCAAGAGAAGACATCTCCTCAAATATGTCTCCCATGAAGAAGCAATGTCTCCCCTAAATGAAATTATGATGTAGAGAGATGTCCCAATCTCAAAGAATATTTCTTCATTAGCCATTAGATAACAATTACATGAATTCCAAGGTGATTTTGAATACTTCAAGACTATAAGAAGACTTCATTCTCTTGGGAACTATCTATGTTTCTAAGCAAGCAAGTGTCAAAAGTAAGCAATCATTATGTACTCTATTGTATTGCATTTATGTACCTCATTGTAATATCTTTTGTACTATTGTAGTGATGTTATTGTATTATGCCTCAAAGTACAAGTACTAGTAAATCCATTGCATCCTTTCCTTGTAATATGTTTTCTCTTTCTTATTGCCATACTGGGGTTGATGTGCTTCTTACAAGAAGGCATCATCATTGAGCTTGTTAGGACCTAGCTAAGCTGAGTAGTTGGTGTAGTGTCATAACACTCCATAGCAAAGCTTAATTTGTAAAGGTTGTGGGATCCTGGAAACCACATTATAAGCTTATCAGAACCTTGCGAGGTTGAGTGGATTCATGACAATGAATCACTCTGAAGTGAAGCTTATAGCTCTACAGGATGTAGTACCTTCAACCACATTTTAAGAGAAACAAAGTTCAAAGGTGTATAAGCAATTTACCCTCCAAGTGTGGAGTGCCCAAGTTGGGGGACCATGTAAAATTGGTGTGTGATTTGTGTTGAAGAATTTTTGTTTTGGGAAACTTATTCATTCCCCTTTTCTAAGTTCAATGATCCTCAAGTAGTATTAGATCCTATTACTCTTATTTCTACATCAATTTCTAAGAGTAAATAATGGAGGGAACTTCTTACACAAATCCATCCATGTTTAATGGATTCAACTTTTCCTATTGAAAGGCAAGAATGTAGAGCTTCTTTGAATCAATGGAATTTGAAGTCTAGAAATCCATCCTTGAAGAGTACACACTGCCTGTTGATGGTGCAATAGGAGCCATCAAGCCCTAAAATAAATGGACATAAGAAGAAAGAGATAAGTTTATGCATGACTCAAAAACTAAAAATTATATATATTGTGCATTATATAAATCTAAATTTAATAGAGTAGCTAGATGTAAAATGGCAAAAGAAATTTGGGAAACATTAGAGGTTGCATATTGTAGCCACCGAAAACGTCAATGGTTGAAACACCGAGAGGTTGCTGGGCAAACAATTTAACCCCAAATCCATGCGAGGATCGTGCTAGATAAAATAGAAGCGGGGCACCCTAAATAATCTAGTTGATCAAACAAGGACTTAATTGGTATAACTTAACCTTACGTGAACGTTGTTTTAAATGCAAAATATGCGAGGTAAAATCAATGATCAATAAATGCAAGAATGAAGGAAATAATGCCAAGAAATAATAACAATAAAGAGATAATAGAATAAACTTGGGTAAGAAAATGCACTGCCCCAAGGTCACGGGTTTGATTCTTTACCTTGTTTGAAAAATGTATAACAAGTTATACAATGCTAGAGGCACACAGAGAGTTCAAGAGTAACCAAAGTACTCAAAATGTGCTAACTATGCTCTTGAATATGAACTTAAAAGCCAGCTGCACAAAAATGCCAACTCTTTGGATGAGAAATGCCAACTAGAAAAGCCAACCAATGCAAAATTCCAACAAGCCAACTGCTCTTATTAATGTAAAAATGCCAATTCTTTGAGCAAAAAAGCCAACTAGAAAAGCCAACCTCAAAAATGCTAGTGCAAAAAAGCCAACCCACTGAGCATTGTTCATCAAGGTATTTATAGGACCAGGAGTAGGCGAGAAATGCGGCTTAGGTGCCACATGTCCTAGACCCCACAATATGCAATCATGATGGTACCCTGTAGGCGTGCTGTGCCGGTTGTGAATTTTTCTATGTTGTAACCATGTTGTCGAAACTACACGTGTTGGAATCCAATGTGCTAACGATCCAAGTAGAAATGGAGTCTCCACCCTAGGACTACATCTTCCCTATCCTTATGAACAGGATCAAGCATAGCGACAAATTTTGGGGGATGGACTAAGGGGTATGCCAAAGTGGAACAAATTCACTGATCACGGCGAGCTTAGTTATTGCTAACAAGCTGTAGAACTAGTTGAAGATGTCCTGATGCCTCTGTCAACTTTACATCACTTACACTGTCTAGCACATTGAAGTAGTGTAGCCGCTTACTACACTATGCTACACTATGTAGCATAGCACATTGATGTAGCATAGCTGCTTGCTATGCTGTGCTACGCTATGTAGCATAGCATAGTGTAGCCACTAGTTTGAACAAAAAACTTGCATTGGAATCAACAACATTTTTTGGAAGCCTTGGCACACACTGGGTTAACCTTTGGAAGACTTTATTGATTTGCATCTTTGCTACACTATGCTACGCTACGTAGTGTAGCATAGCGTAGTGGCCAATGTAACATGCATTTCTATCAAAATTGCGGGGTTTCACGAGAAAACTTTGCTTGTGGTTCAAGGGCTAACTAAGATAGGGTGGTTTTGGAAGCCAAAATGCTATTAGATGCAGTCCTTTTGCCCCAAAATCTTGGTAGAGGAGTCTTTGCGTGTTTTTCCCTTGCTACGCTATGTAGCGTAGCATAGCATAGCACCTTGTATTGGCCAAATTTTGACTTTGCCATGCACGAACATCTTGCCAAAGCTTGTATTTGGACACTTAATTGATTTTTCAAAGGCTTGCTACGCTATGCAGCGTAGCGTAGCATAACAGACCTCTCTACTAGAAAAGTTGCCAAACTATTTTTCTCATCCTGAACACCGTCCACAACTCCTAGCATAGTTTTTGAGTAGACTAATAGTCGGGTGAATTGTCCAAGTGGACAGGCTAGAGAGTCCATCAGGCCTGTTAGCTTTGGAGGTAGAAAACTTGCCAAACTGGATAGTCTAATCTCAGTGCTTACATTTTCCTTCCAAACTGTCATGATGCTACACTTGTGGAAGTCCTTGCCTAAACTCCAAGACCCTGGTGAAGTAAGAGGATCTCAAAATTTTATGATGTTTCACTAGCCCCTCTTTGTCGACATCTAGAGGATAGGCCCAAGAGATGCTAACAAAGAATATGAAACACCATGAAATACAAGATGCTAACATCACTCTTTAGTAATTATCCAGATGTCGCTTAGCTATGCTTGAGAGTGCAAAGATAGTCATGTAGGGAATGGGGAAAGGGTGGATTTGCGGTGAAAGTTTTAGGAAGAGAAAGATGTAGCATAGTGTGGTCCCTCATTGGAGTGCTTATGAGGGAGTCGATACACATGGGCATATTTCTTTTGTAGGCTTCTGACCTGTCATCAGAATACTTAGAGATGGTCATTCCGAAACAACTAACGTGCCATTTGTTTTGGGCACGTGTTTTTTTTTTGAGATTTTGCTCTTTTACACTTTTCTTTTGTCATTTTTCCATGTTCATTTGCAAACAACCTTGTTGCAAGATAGGTGTTTCCTCCCCAGGATGAGTTGCGTTACATCCACATGGGGCTTTGACCTACCTACATATGTTTCCCATGTGGCGAGTTTCGTTATGTGCATCATGGACTTTGCAGTTGAGCATATGGAAGGGCTTTACAGGCATTAGGAAAATTTGTAAAAAGAGGTGTGAGAAGGAGAATTGCAGGTGTAAGAAATGAGGTAAAGGAGGTTAAGGGGGAGGACAAGATGTGCACTCCCAAGTAGCCAAGATAGTCAAGACAACCACCTTGGAACGATGTAGTGTCCTGCCACCTTGGAGAAATGCACCTCTGACTAACACCCCTTTGGCATGTACCCTAAAAACACAACAGAGGGCAAACCAGAAGAAACAACCATCAAGCAGAATGAAGGCAAAGGTCTTACTTTCTTTGGATGCTACTAGAGCAATGGACATTATTTCTAAGGCATGCGATGTCCAAACCAAAAAGGCCAACAATAGTTCTAGTAACATCAGCGTGGAGGGATTAGCATCGAGAAGGGTAGGAGTTGCGGTGATGCAGGTGCTTAGGAGTCCCCGACCAAGGCAAACATCATGTAGCTTAGCTATAAGGTGAAAAGCCTAACAGCTGAATATCTTTTGGGCTTAGGCGATGGTGGGGGATAGAGGGTAGCAACTTTGTGGCTAGGCCACAATAGTGCTAGGACTCCAGCAGCAAGTGCCAACCATAGGAGCTACTGCCAGGGCAATGGGCCATGGTAGCAGTAGCTCTGGAAGGTCAACAAGATGTTAGATGACATCTCTGGAGGATTGGCAAGATGCTAGGGGTAGTGGTGCTGCATATATTCCAAAGAGTGTTTTCTTGGCATCATGAACTGCATTCTAGAACTGCAATGTCCCACACCATGTTGGCACTGTGCACACTTGCTTACTTGTAGGGTCATGGATGCACGCTAAGGATGTCATGCCATGAACCCAATTTAAGGTCCTGGTAGACCATCTAATGTATTGGTTTCAGGTCCCAGTAGACCATGGTATGCTAGTTTAAGGTCTCAAGAGACCATGGTATGCTAGCTTAAGGTCCTAGTAGACTGCTATGCTAGTTTAAGGTCCTAGCAAACTGTGGTGCACTAGTTTAAGGTCCCAAAAGACCGATGTGTTGGTTTAAGGTCCCAGCAGACCATTGTGCTAGTTTAAGGTCCCAGCAGACCGCTATGATAGTTTATCTTCGTAGCAGATGATGGATGGGCCAGTTTAAGGCTGTAGCAGATCATTTATGCTAGTTTTATGTCATAGCAGACAATCTTTGTTAGTTTTATGTTATGGTGGATGGTCTGTGTCAGTTTATAGTCATAGAAAACTATCTATGCCAATTTATAGTCATAGTGGACTATGAATGCCAGTTTATAGTCGTAGCAAACTATCTTTTCCAGTTTTACGTCATAGTGGATGATTTGCTTACCTTACTCATGCATCAGATGTAGTATGGCATAAGACACGAGTGATTCATAGGATTCACGAACTCTTTATCATCCATGTCTACTAGTTTGAAGGCTCCATTCTCATAGGCTTTTGTGACCATGAATGGACCTTCCCAGTTTGCTGAGAACTTGTTCACATGTTCACAGATATCCTTCAGAATGAGATCTCCCTTTTTTATCGATCGTTGATGTCGGTTTGCATGATGCTTCTTCTATTGCCTATCTTGATATCGCTCAATGTAGCCAAGTGTTTGTGCACGCTCCTCCTCTATGGAGTCGAGGTTGATGATCCTCGACTCATTATTCTAGGCTTCGTTCACGACGTTTGATAGGATCATTCGAAGTGACGGTACCTACAACTCAAGAGGTAACACCACTTAAGATCTATAAACAAGGTTATAAGGAGTTTTACCTGTTGCCATTCTACACATCATTCTAGAACCCTATAGCACATAGAGGATTTGCTTGTGTCATTGCCTCTTGCTTTTGCTAAGCATCTTCTTGAGAAAGTTGACGATGGCTTTGTTCGTAGCTTCTACCTATTTGTTTGCCTATGGGTAGTATGGCAAGGAAAAGGGTTTCTTAATGCCAAGGTTGTTGCAAAAGGTTTTGGTTTCCATACTACTAAACTATGGACCATTGTCTATGAAAATAGTCATGGGAAGCCCAATCCTTACCACTACGTTATCCAATATAAAGCGGAAAACCTGTTAAGATGTAGTCTTCCTAAGGGGGAAAGCCTCTACCCACTTTGTAAAGTACTCAGTGATGATGATAATGAAGCTATGCCCCACGAAATACTTAGGTGTGATAGGTCCTATAATGTCTAATCCCCATCATTGGAATGGCCATGTGATCTATGTAGCGTGCAAGTTAGTGGGTGAAATGTGAATAATATTTGCATATCATTGGCACGTGTCACAATTCTTGACATTGGCAAGGCAATCTTGCTCCATGTGAGGATAGTAATACCCTAGGCATCTAATTTTTGATGCCATGGCCCTAGGGCTATGTGTCCTCTACATAGTCCTTCATGGACCTCATTAATGATCTTTTGTGCTTGTCCCTTATTTACACATGCTAGCAATATCCCATCAGAGGAGTGTTTGCATAAGGAATTATCTCCCATAAGTACATATTGCCTAGCACGCTTGTGGATCGCATCCCTTTGAGTAGATGTCAATCCACGTGGGGGTTTGCCATGTTGCAGATATGCTTTAATGTTGGCATACCACTCTTGGGTATCAGAAGCACTCACAGAGGTGATGTGTACTGCTTGTGTGATAGAGCAAAGTTGCAAACATGTGTGGTGGCACATTTAATGCTAGCATGGCCAGGGCATCTACTATGGTGTTCTCATTGCATGGCACGTGTTGAACATCTGCTGTGGTAAACTGTTTGAGCAAACTTTTGGCTAGGTTGCAATAGGGTTGCAGATGAGTAGCTTTTTAGGCATAGACCTCAATGATTTGATTGACAATGAGTTGTGAATCTCCTTGGATTTCCAAATGTTGAATTTTTAACACTCGAGCTACCAAGAGGCCCCTAAGAAGTCCTTCATACTCTACCACGTTGTTTGTACAAAGGAACGCAAAATGATAAGAAAATGGATGAATGTACCTAGAGGGGAATGTAATGACAACGGCTGCACTACCACCTCGTGTAGTTGAGGCACCGTCAAAATGCAAAATAGCTTCTAAATGTAATGGAACAAAGTTGATGGTGCTGATGTGCTCGTCAGGGAATTTGGGTTCTATGGTTGCCCGATCATCGATAGGTGAGGTCGTGAGTTGTGTAGCTATGGCTTGTCCTTTCGTTNCATTGATAGGTGAGGTCGTGAGTTGTGTAGCTATGGCTTGTCCTTTCGTTGACAATTGGATCACATAATGCAAATCAAATTCCACGATTATGTCTTTCCACCAGGCTATCCTCCTTCTTTCGTATTGATTGTTCGTGATAGCCCTGAGTACATTACTTTTTCATATAATGCTAACTTTGCTATGGAACAGATAATGCCTCCACTTCTTCAATGCAAACACTAGGGTGAGGAAATTTCTTTCCACCTCATTGTACTTCACCTCATATGCTATCAATGCATGACTCAAGTAATAAACTACAATTTTAGAGCCGTCATCTCTTCTCTGACATAACATTGTTGTGATAGACATATCAGAGGTGGCAAGGTAAATGTAGAAAGTTTTATCCATCTATGGTGGGTAAATGGTTGGCAGGTGTAAAAGCTCTTTCTTTAGGTCATCGATGGCATTGTGTTGTCCATTTGAAGTTAATCCCTTTCTTTAGTAACTATTGCATGGGCTATACCTTGTTAGTCAAATTTTCTATAAACCTTCTAATGAACTGTATCCTACCTTGTAACCCATGTCATTCTTTAAGGTTTGTAGGGGCTGCTAGATTAACGATGGCCTTAACTTTGTCAAGTTTCACTCATATTCCAACCTTCGATACTACAAACCCTAGCATGCATCTGTTTTTTACCCCGAAGACATACTTCTTTGGTTTGAGGCATAAGTCATGCATATGATAGCATTTGTGAACTACACCTAGATCATTGGGATGGTCAGTAGCCTCTTTAGATTTGATTGCTATGTCATCCACATAGTCGTCTAGTGTTTCTAGGAAGTAGTCACTAAAGATGTATGTCATGGCTCTTTGGTAAGTTGCTCCGGTGATTTTGAGTCCAAAGGGCATCATAATGTGATATAATGTACCCCATGGAGTCATGAAAGTGGTTGTTAGCTAATGCTCTAGGTTCATACAAATTTGATTGTAGCTGGAGAAACCATCCATGAAGGATAGTATAGCGTGACCAGCCGTAGTGTCGATGAGTTGATCAATACTCAGCAGTGGGAAGTCATCTTTGATTGTTGCTTTGTTCAAATCCCAGAAGTCTATACAGATTCATATACCTCCCATTTTCTTAGAAACTACAATGATGTTCAACATCCATTCTGAGTAATCAACTACCCAGATGAAACCAACCTGATACAGCTTAGTGATTTCATTGCGTACAGCTAGTGCGATCTTTGGTTTAATCCTGTGAGCCTTTTGTTTAATTACCTTCATAGGTAGGTCTAAGATAATGTTATGTTGTATAAGCCTCAGATCTAAGCTCAGCATGTTGTTATAGGACCACGCGAATACCTCCATATTGTCTTGAAGGATCTTAGATACATCTTTATGCATTTGTGAATCTAGGAGGGAGCTAAGTTTTAACGTTTTTATTTTCCCCCTAGATGTAGTCATAGGCATTTCAATGAGAGGGTCCTTAGTTACATCCCTGACCTCTACATCTAAGGCTTGGACTAGGTGTTCGGGCCAGTCTAGGGATGTTTCTAAGGACGCAACGACACTATCGGTGGATGATTCCCTGTCTATTGGCTCTGGGTTTAATTGTCTTCTAAACTCATCATGTGGGCCTGCCAAGGCTAGAAGTGATGGTAGATCATGATGCATGGCCATTCTTTCTTAACCTACCAAAATAAGATGAAAGACAAGTCAAGTGATACCTATTTGTAGTAACAGCACATAGTAAATATTTACAAAGCAGCAATGAAATATGAAATGGTTAAAATAATTGTCAACTTATGATGCAAAATTCACAAGCTGCTAGTTCAAGGTCATAGCAGACCACTAACTTGGTTGAATTATAAATTGTAAATGTTAGTTTAAGGTCTTTTTGGACTATTAATAGGTTAGGTTTGTAAGTCAAAACTATTAGTTTAAGGTCTTTGCAAACCGCTAACTTGGTTAAAATTGTGAGTCAAAACTGCTAGTTGAAGGTCTTTGCAGACCATTAATGGGTTATTCTTGCAAAGGTAAGTGGCTAGTTTAAGGTGAGATGAAATTTTTGGTTGGACCTACCTACCATGATGCAAACAGTGCTGCTACACTATGGCTGGAGTGCTACGCTGTATTGAGCATCCCACATTAATCAGGATGTGAAAATGGCAAGTTCTTTTCACCACGTTGGCTATAAATAGGGGTTTACCCTTGGTAAACTTGTTCTTTTCATCATAAGACTACAGAGCCCACATCTAGAGCGTAGATTGGTTGTACTGACAAAGAGCAAGGTAGTTTACCATAGCGACTAAGAGAGAATTTGCAACCGAGACGATGGAACCTAAAGAAGAATGAAAACACTAAGCGCTTGCCAAGGTAGACAAGGTGAAAGACACTCTGGTGCATCTTTCATAGGCATGCATCGCAGTTCGAGAGGAAACTCCATCAGCCTAGTAAGTTGCTATGCTATCTTTGTTTTCCAGGTTGCTATTGTTGTCTCTTCCTTTTGGTTGCTATGAAACCGGCATCTTCTATCATCATTTTGGTTGCCATTTTGGCCGTTACACCACAACTGTTGCCAATTCGGCCACAATGGGTGTATGAATGCCACGCTAGGGTTTCATGCAGTATTGCTTGGACTGCCATTACTGTGACTGCCTCACCGTAGAAGTTTAGGTGATCCTAGAAACCTAGCACATGAATAGCATAGCATATGGCCCTCAAGAGGGTTTGGCCATGCTCAAGATTTGACAATGTCACACATGTTTAATGCAATGTAGCGTAAGTCATTTTCTATGGAAGAAGGTTGCTTGAAACGACTATAGCATATTAAAAAAAATTTCTATTTGAAGTTCATATTTAAAAATTTTTGTTACACTAATTCGGTGTGTTGTAAGACCTTTAGACCAATGCATCGGTAATGTTGTGTTGCTATGCTATTGATCCAGTGGTTCCATTGGTGAATCTACCTTAGTTGTAAATTTGTTATATTGTTGTGCTACTCTACATGCAAAGAAAGGGTTACACTATACTATTTGCAAATGGATAATCATACCATGCTACCTGCGAACTCCACTTGAACATAATGCTAACGTTAGCCATTCTGTTGTGCAGGGTGATGTTAAAACCTATTTTGATTATCCTAGAAATTGTAGGGGTTTTGTGCTGCCTAAGTGAACCAGTGGCCAATGTTTCTCTACCCCATGCACATGTGGAGAGGCAAGCAGTCTAGTTTCGGGAAGGTGTGTGAGACTTCCTACAATTCCTCCTCCAGCACTTCAATGTGATCCTTTGGTCACACTTGTCAATGGAGATAGTAGCCACAATTATAGAAACCATGTTGCCTAGGGCAAACTGGGGTATTCTGAAATTTCTGACCGATGGGGTAGTCAAGGGCAAGTAGGCAGAAGGATCCAACCAGCACCCAAAAAGTTTGAAGCGTCTGAGTTGGATTTTGAAAATGCTTGAGTATAACTACTATCACCTGTACAACACGTTGTTTGTTGTCTGTCACATGGACACCTATTTTCAGAACCCACCAGGAACCATTTATTTTACCGATGGGTGAGTTCTATAGGTGTATTTCATCACGTTATGCAATGCATGCTACGCTAGGTAACAATGTATGTGCCTCTTTTTTTTTGTTACTAGGTTTTATATTGATAAGAGTGGGCTTCGCAGTGATACTGATGACTTGGATTTGGTACAGATGGCCTTGAAGGAATTTTCCTCCATTGGGAATGTGTGCACCGTCGTGATAGGCCAATGCGGGGGTGAGTACAAAACCTATCCAACCCAGTACTCCCAATTTTACAGGAAATGTAAGGAGGTCAATTGGTTGGATGGGGATTGGGCATCCCTTAGGTTGATCACCATTGAAGACATGTTGGTGGATCTCCCACTGTTTCCGTCACTGTTTAAACCTAGTATGTTATATTGTGAGTTCATGTTTGCATGTTCAAGTGTTGTTTCATTTTTCTTCTATTTTTTGTTTTGTTTAACTTTTTACTTTTTCTTTTTATAAATTGCTACAGCAACGAAGAAATCCTAGGAGGTTACCATGATCACCTCTGGGCATAATGAGGCCAACATTTATTTCAAGTATGGGGAGGTGGATGAGACCCAACACTTGCTCTGCAACGGGGCCCCGGAATCGCTCGTCAACAACCTTTAGGATGCTGGGCTTATGGAGTTATTCTTGGCCATCAACCTAAGCATCCCTACTACCGAGATGCTTGCCCTAGCTGACTCCTTTTCTAAAAGAGCAGACCACTTCTGCACATGTGTCCACGGTGTGCTAGTGGTGCTTGAGATTAACAACCAACTATTCGTGGATCTTTTCAATGTCCCTTCTAATGGCCTCCTAATAGAAGAAAAGACCAAAAAGGAGGCTAACCATTAGGAGGACTTTGAGGAGTGGCTAGGGGTAACAAAGGGCCACAAGGGGATCCATCTTGAAGAAGCCAGGCTAAGAGTGGCCAAAATGATTTTCCCCATCTTCCATGCCTATGCTTTCCCCAAGCTACTCTCCCAAGGAAAAATCATTGGGATCAAACAAGCTTGAATAATGAGAGAATTCATGGAAGAGGGGGGCCATTACAATTAGGCCAAGCATCTTTGTAAAGGTCTATAGGCTAAAATGATCAAGCTTCGTAAGAAGCCTGAATCCTATTTCAATGTGCATCATGCCTTCTTTGTAGCCTGTCTGCGGCGCTTCATGGAATTTTTGGTACTCTGTGAGAATGGAGTCTAGGTGACACAAAATTGTAACCAGATTTCCAAACTGTGGATTTTCCAAGTCTTCCATACCACCTGATCCTAGGATCCCCCAGAAGCTATTGGGGAATCATTTTCAATGACGACCAGGGATCGGGTGGCACACAACTTCCATGGCCAAGACAGCATAGGAGAGGCACCCCCTGCTACTACGGGCAGCATATCATAGGGGCAACACCTCATCATGGAAATGGTGGCAACTAGATTGTAGCATAAGAGGTCTCACCCGGTTGAGGAGCCTCCCTATACAGATGAACAAGGGGGCCAGAAACTACGGTTCAAGCTTCGTAGAATGCAGCCTTCCATTGGTAAATGCTTCCTCTTTTTATTTGCTGATTTATTTTTTTGGTTAATGCTTGCTATGTTGTGCCATGCTAAGTAGTGTAGCATAGCATAACATCTATTTTAAGTTAGCATGCTTTTTCCTAATGTGACCGTGTTTTATTAGCAAAGGAAGAAGAAGAAGAAAAAGGTGAAGAAGAGGTGATGGCCCCCGCAACAAGGGTGACTAATAAAGATGTGGGGGCCCTAGTCACAAAGAAAAGGACCCTGGTCAAGGAAGAAGGAGCTCCTTCTGCAAAGGAAAGAGCTCCTGCCGATGAGGAGAATGCTCCTGCTAATGAAGAGGATGTTCCTGCCGATGAGGAGGACACTCCTGTTGATGAGGAGGATACTCCTGTCAATGAGGAAGAGGTGGGTGCCATAGAAAGAAGGGCCCCAGTGAATAAAGAAGAGGCCCTTGTCAACCAAAAAGAGGCCTCTGTCAATGATCCATTTGCTGACTGTAGTTCAGTGCCGGAAGAGTTGATGAACGCGGACGGCACTTCCATGATGTTGAGTCAGCTAGTAGAAGGGGAGCTACAACTTGATGCTGGTGAGTTTGACTACATGTTTGATAGTTTGTTGATGGGTGAATGCCCCCCCACCCCGCTATCACCCCTGAGGGTTTGTTGGGTAGGAGCTTTACATTGTCATTTTTGTTTCACATCAGCTTTATTGTAGTCCTCTCGGTCATAACTAACACATTTTGTTATGTAGCAGATACCACCATTGACACTGTAGACCCTTCTTTGATTCACCTATGACCATGGGCTGAGACCCCTGATAAGTTTTCCTTCATGCAGGGAGTGGTTAATGACATGATCAACCATCTAAAGTAGATCAATCTGGAAGTGGGTGAGTGAAGTAGCTACACTAGGCTTTTTAAATTACTACACTTTGCTATGCCATTGTGACTAATGCCCTTTTGTGTACGGTTGACAGCCTCTTGCCTCAAATGGAACACTAAGCAAATGATTAAGGTCGATGTTATGCCTGCATTCCCACCGGAAGTGACCAAAGTACCTCATCGCATATAAAATGAGGCTAGTGAATGTTCATTGTACTCAGCATGCTCCTTATGGGAGTGCAGGCATGTAAACGAAGACCTATGGAAATGGGTCCAGAGGCTTGAGAAGGAGAAGGCAAATATAATTGTCAAGGTGGAAGACCTCTGCTCCAGGAATGAGTTCCTTTTAGGCTGGGATACTAATGATGGCAGTTGGCGCATGACCATCATTGATTATGCGAGGTATTGGATGGCCATGTGGCACAAAAACGAGGCACACGTGAAATAATAGAGTAGCATATGCAAATGGACTTGTTAGTCCAGAAGAACCAAGATTGGAAAGACTATAGTGCAAGAGTTTATGAGTGGGGGCAGTCATAGAAAAACCATAAGCATATGTATAAACTGGAACGTGCCACCTATCGTAAATAGTACCAAGATTCTTTTGTTAAGTTGTATACACATGAAGTATTCCTCGATGTCATTGGTGCTTCTGGGGCTTATGACAAGTTCATGCAACAAGTGACAATCAGTGAATCCCCAGAACGGGAAGTGAGTTTCCCCACAGATGAGACCTCCACTACCTCCTTTTCTCCAGGGCCACTGAGATGGATGGCTATTGAAAAGGAGAAATTTGTAGTAAATGCTAACTTGGAAGTTAGGCACTAGGTGGACATTACTGAAGAGGAGGTCTTGCAGTGCCTCAAGGCCAACTTGGATCACATACCCCTTGAGACAAACGTGGGATTGCCTCAGGTTAGTCACTTTTTTGTGATGCAAAAATTTATTTTATTCTAGCTTTTATTATGACTCTAGTTGACTACTTTAATTTTTGTGATACAAAATCTGAATGAAGATACAAGGCCCTCTGAGGGCGAAAATGATGATGCAGAGGAAGATGATGCATGAAAGCAAGATATATTATTTGTATTTTTGAAAGAATATTGCAAAAATTATTTAATTGAGACTTTAAATGGAAGATGAATTATGACAAGATTTGTTTTATTCTTGCTTGTGTATTATCTATGTTATTCATTTTTATCTTTTTTTGTCTTAGTTTTAGGCCATTTTAGGCTGTGATCAAGTGATAAGAAAGAGAAATTTTTTATTTTTTTTTTGAATAGCTAGTTTTAGGCCTTGGTGGGCTGCAGTGGTAGTTTAAGGCCATTCCAGGCCATTGCTAGTTTTAGGCCATTTCGGGCCATCGCGAAGACATAGGGTAAAGAATTTTACCAGTTTTAGGCCTTAGTGGGCTGTGTGTAGTTTTAGGCCATTTCAAGCCATGGGATGATGGTAAAAAAAAACATTCACCAGTTTTAGGCCTTATTAGGCTGTAAAATATGCAAACAAAGTACATGACACAAACCGTCTAAATACAAAGGATGTTAAAGCCAACGATGGATGTAAAGTAAATGGTGTAGGTGTGGAGAAGTATGTGTAACATAGCTATGCTAATGTGGACACTATTCAACTATAGAGTTGCTTTTTAACGCATCATGGGTTCGATGATGTATAAGCCCAAGGGGCCTTATTGTGCTATTCCTCTATGCTATCGTCTGCTGCTTGAAATGGTAGTTCAAACCACGTTGTGACTTCATTCATGCCAATTTTATCTTGTTCAGGCACCTTCATTTGAATGGAGGACTGTTTTTCAGAGACTTCAATCTCTGAACTTTGCTCTACCCCCACATTGTTTATGGTTCAAGGAGTTACTTCATCGCCGTGTATCACCACTTCCCCTTCCACATAGGGTAAATGGATTTGTTGATGTATCGGCAATGAAACGGTCCTCAGTTGCACCAACCATGATCTCCCAAGAATTAGGTTGAATCCTAGCATCTCCTCTACCATGAATGTTGTGTTTGTGGGGAATTGGTCCCTTGCCACAAAGTTAATCTACATAGTCCCTTTTACCTACACTCTTCCCCCATTAAACAACTTTAGGCAGGATGTCTTCATGGGCTTGATCTGATCCACTAGGCCTAACTTGTCCATAATAGGGAAAGGGATGACATTGGTTGCAGCACCGTCATTCGAATCCTGTGTTGGCCGACCCGAATTGTGATGAACATCGGTGCCAACATCACCTGACCCTTTTCAGGGTCATCTTTAATGGACCTGTCACAAAATGTTAACTAAGTCAGCCTTAATTTTTCAGACACAAGAGGGAGCATAATGGCATGAATTGTCTTTTCCTCTGCTAGTATGCTTTCATCCACTAATATGAATGTCAACATATGAACCAAGGCCTCACGATGTATGGTAGAGGTCATCACCAGGTCGTACAGGCTCAAAGTTGTATTCTTCTATTTTAGAGCCTGTTTGACCTAAGTGAGGGTATTTAGTATGTCCTATCCACTCTCCTATTTCTTACTACCCTTCTCTTCCTCCATTCTTCCTAGGAGATGAATTTCTTGAGAAGGAGAAATTTCAAGCTTGGGGTTGGACTTCTTTGGATGGGCCAGTGATGATTTCTTGGGCATAGTGGCATTAGCTATTGATGACAAGGGGGGCAAAGGCATAGAAGACAAGGGGGTAGGCTTAGGGGGGCTTGAGGTAGTACATTGTTTAGTTGCCTCACCTATCAAACACTCTTCTTGTTTCCCTAGATGAGAAGGTTGTGATGCCATCTTATATGGGGTGGGGGTAGTCGAGTGGTTTAGCTGCCTAATGATGAATGGTGTTTGTGGTATTAGTGCAAGCAGTGGTGCGGTCTTGTTTATAGAAGGTGTAGGGGTATATGTCTGAGGAGGGACCTTTAAGATGAATAGTTGCTATGGTATTTTCTTAGCTGCTGCTACTATTAGTGCACTACGCTGAGGCACATGAACCACAAACGGTTGCCAAGGTAGTTCAAGATTACTATCTATGCCAATAGTGTTGATGACATAGCCAGTGTTGTTGGCATTAAGTGGGTCTATGTAAACATGAATAGATTGATTCTCAAGGTGCACGAGGTTTCTTTCATCTAAAACCAACTTCCCCTAATCAATCATTCATTGAATGTCATCCTTTAATGCTAAACAGTAATCCATGTCGTGACCACAAAGTTGGTGGTAGTCACAAAATTGTTCAAGCCTAAAATTCTTAGGAACCAGGGGCTCATTGGGCAAAGCCATGGAGGGGTTCCTAAGGAGCTCATAGTACCATTGATGCCTTTTGGTTGCCTCCTCTAACATCCACTTGTGTTGAATATACCCCACACCTAGTAATTTCTTTAGGAGTTTTGAAGGCTTGACAGGTAGCACGGTGTACTTAGAGTGATCTTTACGCTCGAAATTAGGCTTAGGCAGGGTGGATGCTTTGGGTGCCGATGTGGAGGGTTGAGTAGCATTGCCTAGGTTAGGTGCAGGGTTAGTTGGTGCTGCAATTGTTTTCTTGTTATTGTTTTTTTTTTGCTGCGCCTCATTTGCCACAGCAGCCACCATGGTCGTTGTAGCCTTGCCCTTCTCTTTGTCCTTCTTAATATACATGTTTTTATATGCAACATAGGCTAGATCTTTACTTGCCTCGGTCACATCTTGAATACTGTTGGTTTGGGCAAAATCTTAACTAAGAGTTCATGGAGCTAGGTAGTATATTTTGGACTTAATAAAGTCATTCACTGCATCCTTAAAGATGGCTAGCAGATGGGCCTCCACGATAGGCTCACAGATCTTATTCAGGGTAGCACTCCATCGCTATATAAATTTTTGGACTATGGATCTTGCTTAATGCTCATTAACTGATCTAGCGTAACCTTTGGTTTCAAGTTATACTTGAAACAAGTTACGAACTAAGTTAGTAGCTCCTCTAGGGTTGAGATAGAAGAGCATGGGAGCGCATGGTACCAATCTAAAGCTTTGCCCACCAGAGACATAGAAAAGATGCAGATGATGGTGTGCAACCATTGTTACAATAGAAGGAACTCAAATCTAAACATCACAAGATGCGCATTGGGGTCACCCTCCCCATTGTATTTTGTAAAGTGGGGGAGTGTCATCCTGTGGGGTAATGTGAGCATGGGGACTACAAGGCTGATGGGATCATCATGGTATAAATCCATGACTTATACTATGTCAGAACCAGTAGCTTTCAGATGCTTAATTTTTTTAGTAAGGGTCTGGATAAGCTGGAATGCTTGGTCCAGACCTGGGGATGATGCAAACAGTTATGGAGCTATAGGGGTAGCCACCATTAGTGGTGTGGTAGGGGCAGCGACCTGGCCTATAGGTGGTGCTATTGGGGTGGTGCCTATGAAAGGTGTTGCTTGTGTTGTCCACCACCCAGTGGATGGTGCTGTTGGAGCAGCGGCCACTGGTGGTGGCATAGGATAGGTTTTTTGCATGATTAGCAGGGTAGACCATAATCCCATGCTTGGTTGTACCATTTGCGAGACCTGGTACACTTGATGGTGAGCGTAGTGTGACATTTTGGAAGGTTGTGAAGCAAGGGGAGAAGTGAATGTGGTCCACCACGTGGCTAGGGATAGGCCTATCGCTGATGGTGGAATAGGTGTAGATGATGGAATGGAAGCAGATACTATATGCAACTACGACGTAGGTACTGTATGCACGTAAGGCAGGGTAGCTATGATTGGTGCTTGTTATGATGAAGGGATAGATTGGGGAAAATATTGTGGAGGGATAGTGCCTAGAAATGAGATGGATAAATAGGCATGTTAATATGCCAAGGGCATGGTATGGCTACCTATGGCCGATGAAACTATGGCTTGTGATGGGGTAGATGTAATCATAAAAGGAGCAGTTGTGAAGAGCGGGTTCGACTAGAAAGATGGGATGGGAGCGATAGTCGCAAGGTTAGTTTGACCCCCACCCTCAAATTGGGAATCCAAGTCCTCTTGTCCATCCTAAAATGCCTCATCATAGTGGGACATCGTGTCTTGTTGCTCCCTAGACCTACTTATCCATACCAGCTGATCTAAGATCCATTGATACATTTCTGTCAGGGGAATGAAAATGCCAGGAGTAGGGATAAATTCCCTTCCATTACAGTAAAGGAACTTGAAGTGACGTTTATCTTTGAGTTCTTGGGAATCTAAGGGTAGATTCGACTAGACCTTAGCACAAAGAAAATTATAAAGTTTGGCATGTTGTACCAAGCTCTCAGGTGAACGATTTTGGATCTTGAGAGATCGATGTGGCCCTTGCACTAGGCTAGACAGCTACTCAGCACTTGTGGTAACCTAAACCAAAAAAGCGACCTCAAGGTTTGAGGTAGCAATAGCGGTGGTCAAGGAAATCATTCTTGCAACCTTGAAAAAGGTTTGAGAGTGAGGAAAAAAAAGAGATCAGGAGGCGATTAAAGGCTTTTCATCTTGTAGAGTTCCAAAGGAACCATCATTGCGACTAGCCTATACCACACAGTGTGTAAACAACCGCAAGGGTGTCATGTTTACGCTGATGAGTGATGGGGTACAAAGAGCATGCAGGACTACCTATAGGACACGGAAAAGGCACCAAAAGCCCTCCTTCTAGTGCCAAAAACAATAGCAATTGAAAACATCAGTGGCTGGAACACCAAGAGGTTGTCGAGCAAACAGTTTAACCCTAGATCTGTGCAAGGGCCATGCTAGATAAAATGGAAGCGGGGTACCATGAATAGTCTGGTTGATCAGATAGGGACTTAATTGTTGTAACTTAAACTTATGTGAATGTTGTTTTAAATGAGAAATACGTGAGGTAAAACTGATGATCAATAAATGTAGGAATGAAGGAAATAATGCCAAGTAGTGATAACAATAAAGAGATAACAGAATAAACTTTGGTAAGAAAATGCATTGCCCCAAGGTCACAGGTTCAGTTCTTTGTCTTATTTAAAAAATGTATAACAAGTTATACAATGCTAGAGGAGCACAGAGAGTTCAAGAGTAACCAAACTACTCAAAATATGCCAACTATGCTCTTGAATGCAAACTTAAAAGCCAACTACGCAAAAATGCCAACTCTATGGATGAGAAATGCCAACCAGAAAAGCCAACCAATGCAAAATGTCGACAAGCCAACTGCTCTCCTTAATGTAAAAATGCCAATTCTTTAAGCAAAAAAGCCAACCAGAAAAGCCAACCTCAAAAATGCTAGTGTAAAAAAGCCAACCCTTTGAGCATTGTTTGTCTAGGTATTTATAGGGCTAGGAAAAGGTGAGAAATGTGGCTTAGGTGCCACATGTCCTAGACCCCACAATATGCAATCATGATGGTACCCTGTAGGCGTGCTGTCCTAGTTGTGAATTTTGCTATGCTATAATAATGTTGTCAAAACTTCATGTGCTAGAATCTAGTGTGCTAAAAATGCAAGAAGAAATGGAGTCTCTACCCTAGAACTACATCTTCCCTATCCTTATGAATAGGCTCAAGAATGACGACAAATTTTGGACGATGGATTAAGGGTTATGCCAAAGTGGAACAAAGTCGTTGATCACAGCGAGCTTAGTTATTACTAACAAGCTGTAGAACTAGCTAAAGATGTCCTGATGCCTCTATCAACTTTGCATCACTTACACTATCTAGCACATTGAAGTACCATAGCCACTTACTACACTGTGCTACGCTATGTAGCATAGCACATTGACGTAGCGTAGCTGCTTGATACGCTATGCTATGCTATGTAGCGTAGCACAGCGTAGCCACTGGTTTGAATAGAAAACTTGCATTGGAATCAACAACATTTTCTGGAAGCCTTGGCACACACCGAGTTAACCTTTGGAGCACTTTATTGATTTGCATCTTTGCTACACTATTCTATGCTACGTAGCATAGTGTAGTGTAGCGGCCAATGTAACATGCATTTCTGTCAAAATTGCAGGGTCTCATGAGAAAAATTTTCTTGTGGTTCAAGGGCTAACTGAGACAGGGTGGTTTTGGAAGCCAAAATGATATTAGATGAAGTATTTTTGCTACAATGGCTTGGCAGAGGAGTCTTTGCATGTTTCGTCCTTACTACGTTGTGCTACACTATGTAGCATAGCATAGCATAGCATCCTATGTTGGCCGAATTCTAACTTTTCCTTGTGCAAACATCTTGCCAAAGCTTGTATTCGGACACTTAATTGATTATTTGAAGGCTTGCTACATTGCGTAATGTAGCATAGCATAGTAGACTTCTCTACTAGAAAACTTGCCAAACTGTTTTGCTCAACCTGAACACCGTCCACAACTCCTAGCACAGTTTCTAGGGAGACTGATAGCCGGGTGAATTTCCCAGGTGGGCAAGCTAGAGAGTCCATTGGGCTTGTTAGCTCTAGAGGTAGAAAACTTGCCAAACTGGATAGTCTAATCTCAATGCTTACATTTTCTTTCCAAACTCTCATGACGCTACACTTGTGGAAGTCTTTGCCTAAACTCCAAGACCCTGGTGAAGCAAGAGGGTCTTGAAATTTTATGGTGTTTCACATATGAGGAAACTTCAATAGTTAAGAAATCTAAATATTTAGTCTTGCAAAGTGTGTATGACAAGCTTAAAATGAGAAAAGGAGATAAAATAAAAGATTATTTTTCTAGAGAAAATGATTTTATTATGGCCATTAAAGGTACAATTAAAGATCTACTAGAGAACAATGTCATAATAAACATGATTAGAACTTTGCAACCAGAATTTAGATACAAAGTTACTGCTATGAAGGAAATTAGATATTTTTCAATCCTTAAACTTGAATAACTTCAAAGTGATGTTATTTCTTATGAAATGAATCTCATTAGTGAAGGGAATATTCAAGAAAAACCCATAGTCCTAAAATCATCCTCTAAGGAGAAGGATCCTAATGAGCCAGATAAGGGCAATGATGAGAAGATAATCTTTCTCTTAAGAAAGCTACAAAGACTTATAGGGGTAAAAGCTCTAATCAGCAGAGATCAAATCCATTCAAAGATAAAGAGGAAGGTAACAATTTTTCAAGTCCTCCTTTTGATTCTTCTTCTATAGAATGTTGGATCTATGGTGGAAGAGGCCATGTGGCCTCTAAATATCCTAGTAATGAAAAGTTATAGAGAGAGGACAAAAAAATGAAGAGATAAAAAAGACCAATTTCTAGACATGTTGGAATGATGGGAAGCAAAATGAAGAAGCAGTGAAATATAATGTAAAAACTTCACATCTCATCTATATGGCTCTCACAAATGATGACGTTGACACCTCGAATGATGAACTCAATGAGGAAGAAAGGTTTGATTTATTATGTAATGAATTATTATCTTTTCAAAATCTTTACAAAAAATTAAATAAGCAAGTTACAATAAAGGATCAAGAAACAATTTCTAATCTTACTAAAGAACTCTCAAACCTAAGAGCTCAAAATGACAAACTAACCTTGTCTTATGAGTAGGCTAAAGTAGAAATTATAGCTGTTAAAATTGTGAATGAAAGTTTAGTAAAGGAAAAAGAATTACTTTAAATGGTATTAGGATAAGGAATAAGTCCACATGAAAAAAATGAACTTGGATGTTGTACACAAGATGAATCACTTTCACCAACCCCATCTTAGTCAAATGCTATTCCAAGGGACAAAGCTACTACACCCCAATTAAAAGAAGCTCCCATCCATCAAAAGGATGCTCAAAGGTTTGATCATTCTAATCACTCTTACTATAATAGGGGGGTTAGATGCTATTATTATCATAAATATGGGTAAAAGAAATGGGAATGCAACCTAAAGTTCTATCATTTGAATAGCTAGTCATACCATAAGACTACTTGATCTTACCAAAATGTACCAAGAAGGATATTTATGAAGACCATAGGAAGAATTGAACTACCCAAAATACCAAAGGGATCAAGAAATAATGGAGAGTTAAAATGAAGGAATAGGAAAATGAGGAGACTCTCTCCAACAAATTCATGAAGGGGAGTCAAGCCTTGGAGATAGAAGAATTTTGTGCAAAATGAGAAACCTCAAGAGAGAAATCTCATTCTCTAGCATTAAGCACCTTCATTCACTTTGGCAAGAAGGGAAAGTATAGGTAAGTTTTCTTTTAATAATCTATATTCTCTAAGACTATATTCCTTGGTAGCCTTTCCCAAATTCCATCCTGTTGAGCCTCTTTCTAAGGAGACATCTTCTTGAAGATTTCTTCTAGGAGATGTTTACTCTCAAGATGAGATCTCTACTTGAAGATGTCTACTACAAAAATGAGACATCTGCCTATCATCTCCTGCAACATAGTAGAGACTTTCTTTGTGAAAATAGGACATATACCTAGACTTTTAATCATGGAGAAGACATCTATCTTCCAATAGAGATGTCTTCTTTCTTGTTAAAAAGCCCTTATTTGACATGATTATAAAAGTTCAAACCCTCATTTTGTCCTTATTCTTTGAGGTTAACCCCACATTGACCACCAAGGCTCCACTAGTGATAGCAATTTGAGCAACAACAGCCCACAAGAAGGTTGAAGCATCTAGGCCATCATCAAAGAAGAGATCTATAGGAAGTTCCAATAGCAATCCAAGCTCCTACGTGCTCCAATTCAAGAGCACAAGTGCCCAACACTAGTTTGAGGTAACTCGAACCATCAATATCTTGTCTGAGTGCTCCTTGTCATTTTCTTTGCATAAGTAGCAAACCTTGATGTATTATTTTAAAGTACTAAACTAGTGTGATTTCATTACAATGAATATCCTAGTTCCAAAAGTTCTTATTAGAGAGTTTTACTAACATATTGTAATTTCAAATGCTATTGTTGGGGCATTTACATTAATGGTTGGGGATCTTGTAATTAAGGTGTCTTCCCAAGTTGTGAATGCACTCCTTGGGATTTATAGTGTATATGTTTTTTGGGTTACCATTGATGCTATGAATGATATCTATGAAAATGGTATAATTCCCATTAGTCATGATGAGTTCTATGATGCCTTGTTCCAAGAGTTTGTCTTTTGATAGAGGCTAAATTCATAGGAATAGGATGTCTCCTAATGCTTTCACTTTGTCTCTTATTATGATATATAACATTATTATAAAAGGAGGAACCTATAGTTATCTGCTTCCATCCCAAGCTTTTGTTCTTTACTGCCTTCTTATAGGACAATGCTTGGATTTGGAGCATACTCTCTATCAGGACATGCTAAGTTTGTATGCCAACAAGAGAATCCTTGAGCACCCTTATCTCATTAGTTTGTTGATATGTGAAAGGACTGTACCTATTCTAGAGATACCTTTGTTCAAAGGCAAGAGGAGCCTTAGTGAGTATGCTAAGAAGAGGAGCCACTTTCATGTAGTAGAAGCAAGATCGATCACTAGCCCACCTCCATCATAGAAGAAGATAGCAAGAGCATCTTATAGGGCCTCTTCTTAGTTGAGAAGGTTCAAATCTATTGGAGCACAGATCAGATCATCTCTGAAGAAGATACTTTTCCCATTTGCTCATGCTATTGAGATGCTTGGAAGAAATCACTCATACATGCATAAGAGAATGGATGATGTTGGCATACCTTTTTCTCTAGATGGTCAGTAGTTTGAGGAGGTCACTACTCCTCTTATTTATGATAGTGAGGAAAATATTCCTACATCATTAAGGCATTCCACAATAGTTGGACATTCTTGTACATATTACTAAAGGATGGAGTCATATTCTAAGCCTAATGCATCACCAACTCATGTCTACGATGAGCATCATGATCCATCTCTAGGTGATGCTCCTAGATCCTTTGAGCAAAAGGCCATGGAGAGTATCTTTGGTACCATGTCCCAATGAGTACCTACTAACATTACCTACCAAAGAAAGGAATCTTCCTCATCTTCTCATTAAGATCCAAATCAGCCTAATCAACCAACTTCATCTCAATTTTGAGTGAAGCTTCATCCCTAGAGGGTCCTTGTTCAAGTACCATGTTTAGATGATGATGAGTAGTGTTTGACCAGCTCTAACACTAGTAGCAACAATGACAATAAGGAGACTTATCACCCATCTAAAGTAGTGGCTGATTCAAAGTCTAATGATGTGACTGAGGTCAGTGATTAGGATTCTTAGGTGTTCTCTCTCTTCCTTTTGCTAATGTCCAAAAAGGAAAAGAAATTTGGATATTCAGACATATGTGATTTTTTGGATTTGCACATATGTGATTTTGTACATGATGTGGATGTATGATATGGAAAGTTATGTGGAAAGTTTGAGAAATAGTTTATGTGTGGACAGTTTGAGGAATAGTTTATGATATAGACCAATGGTGATTATTTTGGTTTTCTCTGTGTGGTGCACTTCTTGGAGATAGTTTTTACTTTTGCATCATATCATATTCAATTTTATCTTCCTTCCCTATGCCTTTGAAACATCTTGAATCTTAAATCTTTTATCCTAGTTCCTAGATATCATTGAAATTTATGTCTTAACCCTTTAATATCATTTTTAGTATTTATTGTTTTATCATCTCACCCATTTTATTATGTTTTAGACATCAGAAAAAAGGACAAGATTGATGACCTTTTGGTATGTCAAAACCTTAAGAAAAATGAAGAACATAGAATGTTTTGTGAAATATGATATAGGGAATGAAATAGATCTCAAGAGATGAGATGACATCTACAAAGTGATATCAAAGTGGAGATAATAAGGACTTGTCAAACATGAATGAAGACTCAAGGAATGAGATCTATAAAAACATGTCCAAGTGAGGACTATAAGGACTCAAGAGAGCTTGAACAAGGACTTCATTAGAATAGTGTGAACAAGGGTAAAGAAGAAGACTATAGAAAAATCAAGATGCTCCAAGAGTTCAAATCAATGAGAGAGCTTCAAGAAGAAAAATTCAAAAGATTAGAAGATGTCTCCTAGAAGTAGCAAATGTCTTGGTTGAAGTAGTGAAATTCCAAAGAAGACATCTCCTAAACATAGGAGACATCTCATTTCAAGAGAAGATGTCTCCATGAAGATGTTTCCCATGAAGAAGGGATGTCTCCCCTAAATGAAAGTCTAATGCAAAGAGACATTCCAATTTCAAAAAAAGACATCTTCACTAGCCATTAGATAGCTGTTGCATAAATTCTAAGGTGATTTCAAAAACTTCAAGGTTATAATAAGACTTCATTCTCTTTGAAATTGTGCAAGTTTCCAAACAAGTATCAACATCAAGTAATCATTGTGTACACTATTGTATTGTATTTTTGTACCTCATTATCCTATATTTTGTATTGTTATAGTGATCTTATTGTATTGTGCCTCAAAGTACAAGGACCAGCAAATCAATTGCATCCTTTTGTTGTAATCTTTTTTTCTCTTTCTTATTGCCCTAGGAGGGTTGATGTGCTTCTTGCAAGAAGGCATCATCATTAAGCTTGTTGGGACCTAGCTAGGTTGAGTGGTTGGTGCAATGTTACAACACTCTAAAGTAGATCTCAATTTGTAAAGGTTGTGGGATCTTGGAAACCACATTCTAAGTTTGTCAAGACCTTACAAGGTTGAGTGGATTCACAATGACAAATTTCTCTAAAGTGATGCTTAGATCTGTAGAGGATATGGTATCCTTCAAACTACATTTTGAGAGAAACAAACTCCAAATATATGCAAACAATCTGCCCTCCAAGTGTGAAGTATCAAAGTTGAAGAACCACATAAAATTAGTATGTGCTTTATGTTGATGAATTTTTGTTTTGGGGAACTTATTCATTCTCCCCTTCTATGTTCAAAAATCCTCAATATTCTCATTCAACTTAGTGTAAATTTACAAGTTACCAAACCTAATTTCTTTCTATTAAAGCAATTTCTTCTTCTACAACTTTTCTTAACTTCTAATGTTTAATAGCTTTATCAAAAGTTATAAGATTTTGTTTAATAAATAAAGAAAAATGTGAATTTCTATTTAAAGCTATATTTTTATAATTTTTATAAATATTTTCCAAACTCATTATCCTTTGTCTTAATATTAGTAAAGAAGAGGAAAATAAATTGATGATGCTTGAAATTATAGAATTATGGCTAATGGTTTTAGTATCCTCCACATCTTTAGACAATGTTGAAATTTGCGCTTTATAGGTAAAAAGGAAATAAATTCATTAAGGAAACATAAAATTAATTAGAAATGATAAAACATGAATAGTATATAATTGATAAATCCATAATTATGACAATATGGAACTACATAATACATATCAGGCCATAGAAATGCCTGCATAAATGGATAAAACATATAAAGAAGAGAAACAACTTAAGTAAAATGACAATCATAAACTTAGATACCAAATACAACCAATAACATATAAACTATAAGGTAATATCACTATGTTAAGTGATGAACAGTTGGGTATTCCAATACTCAACCATACAAGTTAGAAGTGTTCACGTGTTACCAAATCATCATCCATGAATGGAAAATGTAAGTATACTAGTAAGTTGATCATAAGTTCATGATCATTGTCTTCCTAGTTAGAGTTAGCAAGGTGAAAAACATATGGCTTAACTCTTAGTGAGGTATTTGATGAATTGACGTTGTTTGAATTTTAATATGCTAAGTATAAACATGATGAATAATATTATAAATTCTAATTTTAAGTATAATGAAAATGTAAATATATTCTATTCTATGGAAATAAGTATTTATTCCTAGTTTTTGTACATTTCTTAGGTTGATGTAACTATTACTGGGATTACCAAGTAACTTCACTGCTAAGTTAATGAAGCAAAGTCACCATTGGGTTACTAAATAATTACAGTTTACACTTGAAACCAGATATACTTATTCCACCTTACTAATAAGCATTGAAATTATAAATGACTTAATAAATGTAAATTACATAGTAAAAGTAAATTTTATGGAAAAGTAAATCAATTCTAAGTGATATGCTACAATGATGAAGAACAATATCAATCTTTATTATCCTTCATGAATTATGTCCAAAAACAATTCACTTGAATAAAGATTTTATACAACTGTAATTCATCACACTACAGGCATTCACTCTAACTCTAACTTTAAGAAAATAAATTGTATGAATTTTTGCTAATTCTTAGGAAAAAAATTATTTTTGAGATAATGGTGGGCTAGTATTTATAAGCATGGCCATGGCCCACTATATCATATCTATGATTATGTATGCTAGGCTATGATATCACATCTATGATATCGTAGATAATCCATTAAAATTATGTTACATCACTAAGCTAAATGAATAACCAAAATATTTTGAGATTTACAATATGTATTTGGATAAAACTAAAAATAATATTTATAACATTAAATACTAAAACTAGTCAAGTATGCGTACAACTATAGACCAAGTATGTAGATGTTTTATATTATGCTCTATGTTAGAGATCACAAAATTAGCTACTTTTATTCTACAATTATGTATGAACACAAACTTATATCAACAAACATGTCTTTGTATTACCTTAAATAACTTAGTTAATTTACTCATATAAAGTATGATACAATTATACATCTTTGATGAGACATGATATGTTCAGTAGCTTCATTGATGCATCCCCATCAATGATGCCTGATCAATGCATATGTGTGGATGAAAATGTATAGATTCATTAATGGGCAATGCATCTTGGATGCATTGACACAACCCCATCAATGCATCCCTATCAATGCATCCTTATCGATGCATCCCCATTGACGTAACTAAATGTGTTAACACATATTCATCGATGTAATGCCTATATTTTCCATAAATATGTGAGCATCCACCTATATTTGGAACCTTTTGGTCATTCTAGTAGCTAGACTCTTGTAATTTTATTTCGTGATCTTAGAAAACAATTAGTGAGTGCTTATAGTGTGAATTTGAATTAGTTGCACAGTGTCTTATTCAAGTGGCATTGTACTTAGACACATTCCATGAATAATAATAAGATCAAGATTGATTCATATTCATTGCAGCACTTTGACTTAGAATAGATTTACTTTCAATGCAATTTACTTTTCATGTAGTTAGTTAATATTTGCATTTCCATGAACATTAATCAATTGGTGAAATAAACATGACCAGCTTTAAGTATAAACATGTATTGGCTTGGTAATCCTAGTAGCATTATTGCTTGGTTTTCCTAGTAGCATTATTGCTTGGTTTGCCTAGTAGCATAACACTTGGTAATCCTAGTAGTTGATATATGAGTTTAGGATGTGTATGGTAAGCAGAAATAGACACTCATCACCCTTTAGCTAGTTTAAAATCTATCTTCTTATTATTAATTAAATTAATTAATTAATTTCTATGTTATTGTTAAGGTTAGTTTAAGGCCCCAACAACATCATAATCATATGCATCACTTTGGACTAAACCATACTTGATAAAACTACCATTATTCCAAGTGAGAAGAAAATGACCTATGATCAATGCTTAACAATCTAGATACCACACTAGTCCCATCCATGGTATTCGATCAAATTGCACATGAATGCTTATCATTTATATAGTTGGATGTAGGGACTACCAATGCTCATGATTGATGCCATTGCTAGGGATGGTGCTAGTTATCTAGATTAGTTATATTATAAATGATCATTGTAAAATTATTAATGATTTATCATTTTGAAAATATTAATATTCTAAGTCACACACATTCTTAAATAAAAACATGTCTTCTTCACATAGGACCAATAATGCATCACATGATGAGAACACTAATAGGATAAATGGTAAGTTCTATATGGAATAAAATATGAGTGAATCACTAAACACAAGGGTCTCATATGCTCATTTAGACCCTTACTACATTCAAAGACTTCATTTAACTGATGCAGAAAATCCTACAGGGGATGGAACAAGTCCTAGAACAAGGAGGACCTCAGAGCCTACAACCTCCTCCAAACCTAGAAGAGATAAATCAAGGAACCATGAGGTGAGATATAGAAGCCATGGCAATTCTCCCAATTTATCATCTTTCTCTTCCTCTTCAATATTTAGTTCTAATGAAGATTAACATAGGTATAGAGATAAATATTCAATAAGGATTCAAGATGAAGATAGAAATAGAATGAAAAGGCAAGATGTAAGACATCAAAGTAAGCATAGATGAGATCATCACTATCAAATAAATAGAAATAGGGATTATCACCATGACATGTTTGATGAAGATGAACCCTTGTTGGCTACTAGGAGCATGATACAAATTAGGGAGGCAATTCAAATACCTCATGGGAATTAAAGGAATAGCTGCATCAAATAGCTTAATATGAATAACATTCCTAAATTTAAGGGAGATTATAATTCTCATCTTGTACATCATTTACATGTCTTCCATGATGTCTGTTCCTTACAAAACATTGAAAGAAGATGGAAAAAGCTTAAGCTTTTCCCTAGGACACTAATAGAAGAAGCTAAAAGTTGGTATAGATTTTTGGAACCAAATTCAATCCAGCAGTGGTTCATAATGCTTGAGCTCTTCAACAAAAAATACCAAACCTATGAGAGAGTGAACAATTTAAGAAAATAAATCCAAGATGGAAGTAAGAAAATCATGAATTCTTAGATGTAGCCTTGAAAAGATACTATTCTCTACTACATAGATGTCTAATCCTTGGTCTTTCTCAAAAAGAGTAGCTTCTCCACATCATATATGGGCTTCCTAATAAAATAAGAAAGACCCTTGGGATTTATGCCCATGGACAATTATTTAAATTAAGAACCCATCAAATACAAAGGCTAGGTGAACAAGTGGCAAAAGAAGAGGGAGAGCTATGTCAAAGAGAGAGTGTAGAGGAATATAGCTTGGATTGAACTCTTCATAAAAAATAGGTTCATATTTATGATTAGAAAAAAGAGGTAGCTCTTGATGAGTTGATTTCAAAAAAAACCTTGCCAATACTATGTTCAAAAACCTTATTTCTCCAAATGGTCCTACTTCCTCTACCTCAAATCACTACTACTACTCTCCTGAATACCATTAACCCACAACATCTCCTATGGGATCACCATCTCACACCTCTTATCATTCATCACATCCTCAATACTCTCATACTTCCATTCAACATATGCCACCACAAATAATGTAGAAAGGGTTGGCATCATAGTCTCAATAGAAAAATGCCACTTATGTCATGAACATACAAGTGAATGATAATGTTAGTAGATCTCAGCAAAAGTCTCAAAAATGTCCTTCCTTTAGGATAGTTTACACACATGTAAATAAAACTAGTAGGCCTACTAGATTATCAAAACTAGCACAAGGATAATCTAATGCAATACCCTTCCTCAAAAAAACATTGTCTCCTAATCCTACACAAGAGTCAATAACCATTACCACTTCAACACAAAACATAAAAGATGAACCTATCACTATGGAGAGATGGAAAATTCTATGCATTACTAATAATGAAAAGGATGTAGTTGTGGGCAAAAATTTTAAAGTATTAACACAATCCTTATACCAACCCACAACAAAGTTAAGGAATAAGTGTGTAAACCCAAAACCAAGTCTACATAGTAGCCACTAAACCAAAAGACACCTAGTGGCTCAAAAATGAGAATAAAAAATCTTTTAAAAGATGTATGAAAACATCCAACTCACTTATTAGTTCTTGTCCTAAGAAAATGAACCAAACATAGAACTTAGAGAAGAACATCTTACACTCTCACTATACACCAAAATAAGATGTTAAAAAAGGAGACACAAGAACTAAAATAGAAAATAAATAATAAAACATGTTTGGACACATTAAAAAGAAAACACCTTCTAGTCTAGCTAAAGATATATCTCCAAATGATTGAAATGTGATTATCATCAATGTTAAATATGTTATCAAGCAAAAATAGAAATCCTTAAAGATGATAAATGGAAAACTTATGGTGTATAACCAAGGGAATGTATAGTCCATTTTCCGAATGCTTGCCCATGAGTTTAGTCATGGGGGAGATGCCCCATCTTGAATCAAGAACTAATAAGTGTATTTTTAATTTTTGGTTTTACAATTTTTTATCATTTTTCTTTTTCTTCAAAAATTTTCCAATTCTTAATATGTTTTCCATTTCTATTTTTTTTCATAATTTTCTCTTTTCTTGAGTAATTTTATTTATGTTTTAGGAATCTCTACTATGTTTTTGTTAATAATATTGATATTCATGTTGCAAACATCAACACCATGTGTTGTGTCTTTGTCCTATGCTATCAAGTCGATTAGGTAAATAATTGTATAATGTAGTGAGATCACATCATCCATCCCTCTAATTTTTTTAAATAATAGGTCTTTATCATGAAAGCAGTATGGTTCTTCTCATATAAAAGTAAAATTAATTCATGATCATTGTGCCTAAAGGAAAGGAGAAAAGAACAAGTGGGAATTGAAAAGGGTTTGACATCAAGGGGATTTATTGGGTTCTCTTCCTAACTTTCTTCTTGTGGTCTATGACTTCTCATGGAATGTGTCATCACTCCTATCATTGACCAATAACAAGAAGCATGATTTCGCATGGTATGGTTTCCATAAAAAAAAAAAAGCAATGGGAACTCAAAGTACATACCTTAGACATAATAATGGGCCACAAGCATTAGTTATGGGGCTAGAATGACATGTTACCCATGCCTAAAGGCACCCCTCTAACTAAGGCCCTTCCTTCCTTCCTTCTTCTCCTTTCTTCTTATTTTGAAGTAATATTTGTTCTCTATGGTGGTTATGGACTCATTGTAATGTCTTGTCCCTTGTTAAGGGTGGAACTGTGTTGTAACAATGTAATTAACCTTCAAAAAAAGGGATGCCTCAGTATGAGGAATTATAATTATTCATGTACCTATGAGGAATGGGTTTGACCTATGCCATTTAAGGCCAGGTTTAGAGGTCATGCTAGCATGGAGTTACGGAGCCTAAATTAGCAAGTGATGGAAGGTCGGTAATGTGGGACAAGAAGGGACTAATCACCTCTTTAGCTAGAAAGCCTAACCATGGTGCTAGTGCCAAATTGCCTCTAAATCGTAAACGGCATGGGAAGATAACCCAGAGGACATTACAGTATACCACTCTCATTAATAAAATTTTTTCCTGTATTTTTCCTTCATGTTAAATTTAATGCACCAATAATTTACCAATTTATTCATTTATCAAGTTATTTCATGGTATTTCCATTATAATACTCACAGATGCAATGAATTAAGTAATGAACGATCATGTTTTACAACATCTAGAAACGATATGTCATACTCTAATGGTAGATAGGAAGGAACACATTAATGCGAGGCCACTATTAATGGTATGGACTTGGTCTAAAACTTGGACGAATAGGTATGATGGTCATGTTAATCACAATTAACATAAGAACCTATTGTAGACATGGTTAAGTACCTTACATTCCAATCTCTATAATCCCTTCTCATTCCATTATTCACCTTACTACTACATGCAATTATGAGCCTAATGATTTTGTATAGTATAGTGTAGGATTCTAACCAAGGTATTTATATGTTTTTTGGAACAATGGCATGATCTAAATTTAACTTCTAAGATGACCAAAGACACCTATAGAAGTGGTTATGCAAGGGCATTATGACAAGAGCCTGCTTTGAGGAGGACCCACTTGTATAACTTTTGTTAATCATGGCTTTGAACCAAACCTCACATCTTCAAGAGCATCATTGACTACTTCTCTAAATTTATGGATGATTCTACAATCAACTTCTCATCAATTTCAAGTTATCTTTAATGATATTATATCAAAATTTCCTCTAAATTCAAAATTTCTTAACCATCTTGTGAACCAAACCTTTGGTTTTAATTGTCTGAAAACATGTATGCTTTCAAAGTTAAGCTCATTTATTTTCCAAAGGTTAAGAATGTACTTTTGAAGTTTTTCTAACTCATTTTTGAAAATTATGATAACTAATAGTGAAAATAATCAAAATAACTTGAACAACTTGATAATTTTAGTTACCTTAGAGCCTTGGGAAACATTATTATGAAATCATCTAGAGCTTACATGCTAAAAGTTTTTTGAATTTTGAGTTAACTAAGGATTTAAAAAGGGTTAATCATTAATGAAAAATTATCAAAACTAATGTTGATTCTTTGGTGATTTCAAATGATGCTAAATGGAATCCCTGATGTTGAAGGTCTTATACAAAGCAAAGGAAATGAAGCCAAGAAGAGAATAATAGAGGATATGCCCATGGACAAATAGTAGCAAATACAAGGATTAAAGCTCAAACATCACTTGATTGCTAGACCCATGGGATGATGAGGAGAAATTTTAGTCCACCCCTTAAAAATGTTCTGCATAGAAGAGAAGCATCAACATAACAATCAAGGTTGGAAAGTATGCCACCACTAGCGACAACAAGAAGATTCATCTTCAATGGTTTGAAGACCTCTACAATTTTGCAAACTTTGATGTTTTTCCAATCTTTTCATCATTTCATGATACATCCACTTGAATAAAATTTTGCAACATGGCACTATAATTTTGGAATGGTAGCCAATCTAGTCTTGATCACCCCATAATTTTTGTAATGAAACTTTATCCATTTATATATAACTCAAGGATGAGTTTTTAGTAAGTCATGGAAAAATGATGAGACATGATATCTCAGGAAACTTCATCGATGCATCCCCATTGATGAAGCCTCATCAACACATCTTAAATGTGTCAATGTATATGTGTGGATGAAAACACATAGATGCATTACTTGGTAACGCATCTTAGATGCATTGACGCAACCCTGTCGATGCATCCTGTTGATGCATCCTCATTAACACATCCTTGTCGATGCATCCCTATCAAAATAGCTAAATGTGTTAATGCATCACCATTAATGCAATGCCTATATTTGCCTATAAATATGCGAGCACTCATCACGTATTTGGCACCTTTTGGTCATTCTAGTAACTAGACTCTTGTAGTTTTATTTTGTGATCTCAGAAAATAGTTAATGAGTGCCCATAATGTGAATTTGAGTCAGTTGCATAGCATCTTATTCAAGTGGCATTGTACCTGGACACATTCCATGAACGACAATAAGATCAAGATTGATTCATATTCATTACAGCACTTTAACTTAGAATAGATTTACTTTCAATGCAATATAATTTTCATGTACTTAGTTAATATTTACATTTCCATGCACATTAATCAATTGGTGGAATGAGCATCACTAGTTCTAAGCATAAACACATATTCTCTTTGTAATTCAAGCAACGTTATTGCTTGGTTCACCTAGTAGCATAATAGTTGGTAATCCCAATAATGGGTACATGACCTCAAGACGTGTATAGCAAGCTAGGAGTGGACACTCATTACCCTTAGGCTATTTTGAAATTTATCTTCTTGTTATTAATTAGATTAAATAATTAATTTCTATGTTATTGTTACGGTTAGTTTAAGTCCCTAACAACATCATAATCATATGCCTCACTTTGGACTAAACCATACATGAAAAAACTACGACTAGTCCAAGTGAGAAGACAACAACCAAAGATCAATGCTTAACAATCTAGATACCACACTAGTCTCATCCACAAAATTTGACTAGATTACATGTGAATGCTTGTGATTCATATGGTTGGGCATAGAGACTATTCATTACTCATCAATCTCTAACTAAAACTATACATATTAAGATTGAAATGATAACAATTCTAAAAACTCCTTATCAAATCCAATATGGGTACAACTTCTAAAATATACTATACTAAATATGTAATTAGTACTTCCAAACATGACTAACATGCTCTTTAACATTTCACAACTTTTTGAATATACTATACTTAATAATAAGAAAATATATTATTACCTTCATGATTGAAATGAAAGATTTAATAGTTTCTTTTAGTAGGATTCTATAATTAAATTCCATTTTATATATAAATTAAACCATGAATCATAAAAATAATGAGGTGTTAGCAAAGTGATATGGTTCTTGGCCCAATAACCTTAGGTCATGAGTTCAACTCTGCTAGATGGCATTGAGTTAAAAACTTCTATAAAATCTTAGGATGTACCTATGTTTCACTTATTTTGGGTTCTAACACCCATAAAAATAACATTTCTTCCAGAAATAAAGGTTGTATATTTTAACAAGATTTTAAATTACTTTTAAGACAATTTCTATATATGCTACTTACTATACAACCTTGGTATATATCTCCATGGTTATATATTTCCTAAAATGGTAAAAGAAAAACCATAGTAAAAATAATTATTTATGGGGCATATTCTCAAGAGGTTTATATGAACAAAAACTCTAAAAAAAAAACAATCTATCTTTTTAAACGAATCAAACAAAATGTAAAAGTCATAAATCTTGTCATACTATCACAAAAAACTTTTACGTATCTACAAGTTTAAACTAAGAAGATAATTTAAAGTTTTTCAATTTGACTATCTCAAAAATCATTAGATCATCTTTCATTCATTCAACTTTTGCAGAATTTGAAGAAGCTATAGAACTACTTGATTGAACAGCAGTGGTGGTTAAGACTATAGGAGTCTAAGAGACTAGGATTTTGATTATAACAACAAGGGCTTTAGACTTATAGTGATTATACACTCAAACAAAAATTTAAAAATGGATAAAGAAGGATTTAAAATGTACAAATATTTTGAACCATGTTAAGAAGATTTTCAACATAATCACCAACTATGAAAAAATATTTGAATGATTATGTAGATTTTACTTGCATCAAATTTCTTCTTAAAAACCTTTAGTTTGATTTTTAACTCATCCTTCTTCTTGAGCACCTTATCTTTAGTCTTATAGTTGATGTTGAAGTTGCATTTAACAATTGATCACTACCGCAAAGCATGATCTATTTCAACTTCAAGTTTAGTTTGAATATATGTAATCTGCAACCTCTAGCTTCTTCTTCCTTTCCTCCAATAACCACAATTGCACAATGTCAACTATTGTGGGTGCTACCTAAATTTTCAATAACAAAAGCTTGTTTTATCTTTTCTTAGCTTAATTTAAAAGTTTTAAGGTTATGAACTTGAAGGCATCAAACTCGGCCCCTATTTTGCTATTACCACTAGAACTACTAGCTTCCATCTCCGAGATTCTTTTGTTCAAATCATCCACCTATGATAATGTATCTTGCTAGACTAATTGTAACTTATTAAGGTATTCTTTTGCTTTTATTCTATGCATATAACATATAACCACGTGATAAAAGGTAGATGTTAATGCAAGAAGTACCTTGTTATGAGAAGAGACAATAGTTATTGTAGTGCTATATTGTTGAGTATCTTGTACTACTCTCTTGAAAACTTTGGACTCCAAGAGATCAACATTGAGTTCTAAGATATCTATCCAGGCTTCAAGAGTATAAACATACTCATTTAGAATACTTTTTTTAATCATGGCCTCAAAGATTCCCAAGGTTTATTTATAATCTAGAAATTTATTTTTAGGAGTACAATGATACATGATCCTAATGATCCTCGGTAGATCTAGAAACATCCTTATCTCAAATATATAGCCATGTTGATTTAGGAACCATCATAGTTCATCTTGTTTCCTTTACTTCATTTATGTCCTTTGTCTTTAAACTCTTAACCATAATTGTATACAAATTATCTAGATTAAATTGGTCATGGACTCTTATTATATCTTTGACTATATCAAACTCAACACATTGACATGACATATATATATGTAGCTAGGAATGGAAAAAATGAAATATTTTGAATAAAAGCTTGACCTAATTTGAGTGTTTATTTATTGCTTCAAAATCTTGAACTAGTTAATTGGCTACCTAAGATGAACTTTAGCATGCAAAATAGTCACACATGATAGTTTCTATCCACTTTCCTATTCATGATTATCAATTGCGTTGATATTAGATCAATCATTGTTGCTCATGATTCTTGTAATCAAGAGATAAGAAAGTGATCATTTATCTTGTCTGCTTTAGTAAAACTGATGATGCCCTTGAACATATCTAGCAAGTCTATATTATTTATAACAACCATCTCAAACATACCATCCATTATCTAGGTTTAAAAAAAACCACAAAAACTTATCTAAAAGTTTAAGAAAACATTAAGAATTGTGACGCTTATATAAAAACTAGCCCTTACTATACAAGTAAATAGCTAGTCTAACTACCTTGATATTGATCTTTAGGGACTAAAAAGTAATAAAAGAAAATCTAACTTTAGAAATTCTTTTGGTAGCTCATGTAAAAGGTGACCTCTTAATTCAAGATTATAGTTATGAAATGTAACTATGAAATTAGGTGCCACATATTTTTTTGAATTTCCTTCTCCTCAAGTTTATTATGAGATTAAAGATAGTTTTATAAAACCATCACTATGACAAGAGGTTCCTACCCATGCTGAAACTTTGAGGAGCCTTTGCCTAACTTTTCATCTAGGACTACTTCTTTGGCACCATAATCTAATAAATTTGGATAAATCATTGTGACTATTAACTTGGTTACAAGAATTAATATATTTTCTCAAACCAAATAAGCTTATAAACAAATTATACCTATACCTATTTAAAAATAGTAAGTCACAACATTTAAAATCCCATGCTCAAAATTAAGCTATGATGCCATAAACAGAGTTAAGCAAATTGCAATTCAAGTATTGTATTACATTGACCAAAACATTTGCAAAATAATAGCATAAAAGCAACTTTTCAAATCATATTCTCTTGCACAGTTGAAGGAATATTCTTCAAGGTACTTTAAGTGCTTTACTTTTTGCCAAATATATAGATGGATTTGTCAATTTTAGTACAGTTAATAAATCCCATCTAAAATAAATGGTGTGATTTCAAATGTTATGGTTGCCTTATTAACTTAGCCTACCTTAACAAACAACTTACTATAATAGTAAGATAGAATTTAAGTTGCATAAGTAATAAGGAAATAAATTTATCTAGGAAATATAAAATTTGTTTCAAGATACTAATAAGAATAATAAGAATAAAATGGAAGAGAATTGACAAATCTATAGTTACCACAATTTGATGTTGCATAGCATATTTCAGGCCATATAAATGATTGTATAAATGTACAGAACATATAAATTAGATAAAAAAATTAAGTAAAATAACAACCATGAACTTAGGTATCAAACACAACTAATAACATACAAAACATAAAATAATATCATGATGATTAGTCAAACGAATAACTGAAACATTTTGAGATATAAAAATGCTTTTACCTAAGCCTAAGAATAAGTTTTGTAACTTTAAATATTGAAATAGTCAAGTATGCATACAATTGCAAACCAAGTACATAGATGGTGTATATTATTATGTATGTTAGAGACCACTAAATCAACCTCTTTTATCCTATAGTTATATATGAACACAAACATAGATCATTAACCAAAACTATACATGTTAAGATTGATACTATTACATTTCCCAATACATGTCACTTTCATTTTTTACTCTTCTTCTATTCTTTCTCTTCTTGAAAAGTGATAGGATCATTGCCTAGAGTCTCAACACTCATTCCACCAAACTAGATCACAAGAAGGTCAATGAATAAGAAAAATCTTAACCTCTTTACATTCCTATGCCTATGCTTAAATCCATGTCTTTTGACTTGAGAAAGAAGTACCTTACTATTTATCCAAATGATAGTCCCTTCTTCTTGAAAAGTGATATCTTGCTAATTTTCACTTAGTTTGTTATTGAATTATGTAATTTATATGCTTTTGAATTCTAACTAAAATCAATAAATTATATAATTTATATGCTTTTTAATTCTTATTATAATCAATGATACACTTTTCTATTAAATCATCCAATTTCTTCCTCAAGATATTCACCTTTGGAAATTACAAAAATCATAACTTTTATTGCTTAATTTAGAACCGCATTTTGAGATGATTCAATGTTAACATGGCTCTAATATCACAAGATATAAGAATAAAAGAAAATATTGCATGAATTGCAAGCTCAATTTTTGGTTGAATTTGATAATTTAAATGTGAATATATATACACCCATACAAATATATTAAATTCATATACAAGAATCTAAATGAATGAAAGAGAAACCAATAATCAACACTCATGATATTGTAATTCATTAAACTAATCATTTTAAAGCATCACACTGAACTTTAAAAAAGTAATCATATTTCCTTTCCTATATGGTTACTAGAAGATTTATAATCTTTATCATATTATATACATGCAGTTGCTTGCACTATAAGCAAGTTTCTAAATTTGCTTGATGAAATCTCATGGTTTATCTTCTCTTGAATAATCTTAACATATATTTTAGACCTTTCTATGCTTATCTTCAAGAACTTATAATTGCCAATATTTAACAAACCATTTTCTTTCAATATTCTAGCTTTTTCTAATTATAAATATTGGCACTAATCTTCAATGAAGCTGTGCATATTGGCATTGCTATTTTTAACCATTCCAGTAAGAGCTTAGAATATTTGCGTGTTAATTATTAAGTGTAGGAAGGTAGGAGGCAAACTACGTGTCCGTGGTGGAGCCTTGTTTGGATTTCACATCATCGAAATGGGAACAGGTTCGAATACCATGAGATGCATGACGTGTTTCCATTCATCTGCACCGCTTCTTCTGTGGAGAAACTGCAGAACCCTAGTCAATTCCCAAGCCACCTTCAAGCTACTGCTGAATGGATTCCTGTGGTCTAAATACATGCTCAGAACGTGTCTGGTAAATTCATTGGCCGTCTCTTGGAGTTGGGCAATGGCTTCTTCTTGCTGCAGACCAGGCATCTCTTTCATCAAGCATGTCACAGCCGACACTACATTTTCTTCACGATGAAGCCGTGTATCTTCCTCTGCACTACCCTGTTAGGCAACTCACAACATTGCATTAGCTAGTTTTGCTAATCCTTTAGATGACACATTATGAAGCTATGATTAATTATACAATTATTATTGCTAAGTGAGGAAGGTTGGAAATTTAAGTTACATCATAGTCTGATTCAAGTTGAGGGCCGTAAATGTCATTGAGAATGCGTATAATGGTTGCACACTGCTTCTCAAAGAGCGAGATCCCTCTGAGATGAAGATCTTTACTGGAGTATTTGCGGAACAGCAGCAGCTCCGCAATGGCGAAGAGGGGACACAGTGAGACAGATTCGGTGCCATTATCCAGGTATTCATTAAATTCCACGTTACTTGGATTTTTTTGTGTTTCTTCCTCCCACTCTGATTCCTTCAGAAAAGACTCCATCTGACTGGCCCACTGACAGTGAATCATGAGTTATCCACACCTAACTTTCACGCATTTGTCATATTGTGCTTTTGTAACTAATTAAAATGAAGACAATTGCTATAAGGAATAAGATTGAATAACAGATATGCAAGTTTAAAATAAGCAGCAGTCTGTTGCATATATGTTTCTATAACGATAATTTATATGTTTCTATAACGATAATTGTTTCACCTGGGTTTACTTAATTACCATATTAAGCAGATACCCACGAACGTCGAATCCTTGTACGCGACTGCATTGATCGGCCAATTCTTTGAGAGTGTTGATTGCAAACTTAAAACAAGTTATCATCCCCTCAGGCAAGGGCAGTGAGTCAACGTCATCCAGTGAATGCCATCTGAACTTAAAAATAAAGTAAAATAAATGTTCTACTTCAAAATTAAATTGCTGATGGTACGGTTACTGCACTTATGTTTGTCTGATCCATTCAGACTTGAGAGTGTAAATTATTGTGACAGAGACAATAAACACCTTTTAAAGGCAGCCGTCAGAAGCCTGAGCTGGTCAAGGGTGCCACCGCACTCATCGTACAGATCATCCGTCACGTAAACCATCTTCGCTGCTTTTGTTAGGGTTAAACGAATTGCAGAATATTCCTCCTCGAACACAGCCATTGCAATCACACAGAAAGATTGCACATGGCGTTGTCTGAAGATTTTTAATTTTGATATCTCACTTGCACTCCACCATCTATTAGACAAAACAAGTTAATTATCTTTCACAGGTGACATGAAACTATGAATTATGAAACACGACGATTGGGAATGAGAGAAAAATTAGATTATTTTTTACGAATTTGTTAATAGCATTTGCTTTTAGTATAACAACGCTTACGAGGAAATATGGCAGAGTTCTTGCTGAAACGTTAACTGAAGTATGTTGAAATCTAGCTTGCCCAACTCTAACACGTTTCTGTTGATGCCGTCCCTGAAATACATTTGCAGCACAAACATAAAAGGATCAATCTAAAATTAGATACGCAACTACGTTTCAGCTTTACTGCAACATAAAATAAAACTAGAGGCTACGCCTTAATCAAAATGTTTCTATTGTTTCTTTTATACTTTTCTCTGAATTTATGAATATAAATATCATACCGAAGAAATTCGGTGTTTGTGCAGAGTATGTGAATGAAGGAGCGTGCCTGCCATCTCTCAGGGGTTATGGGCCATGGACATTGCAGAGAAAATTTAACCTGCACAAAGACAATCAAAAGATCACGTCAGATAAATGTATTCCATCTTATCGTAAGTACCGTCAGGATCGATGCATGACTTAACAGTTCCAGAACAGTTAATCTTCCTCCACTGGTAGACAGGCTGAGATTGTTAATACTTCAAATTAAATTGACAAAAATCTACTAACAAACCAACCTCCTCGATCAGATATGCAGGAAACAAGCTTGGTGTTTCAGGGTCAGATATCCATGAATTCAGAAGTTTCGTGGCCAAAGTTTCGATTCTCTGGAGAAGTGTTTCTCCCGGAAATTGAATTCTTGAAGCTCTGAGCAAAGCGATGACACTTTTTACCTCTTCCACGCTGCCAATCTTCAGTTCAAGGAATTCTGGTCTGTTGAATACATCTGGTAATCCAACCATGGCGCCCAGGTACCGTGCAAATGAATTCACGTATCCAATATATCATTATTAGGTGCTGGATTACAATGCTAATGTAACCGAGAGCCAATTGAAATAAATTTGAAAATATTACCAGAAGAGATATCAGGATATCGATGCAATCGCAGAAACTGAAATGCCAATGCTGTGTAACGCACGTTTACGACATCAGAAGTTGTTCCATCATACATGATAAGTCCACTGCTTAACTTCCAGGCTCTGACATAAAATGCAATGCCTAGATTAGCTATTTTAGCATTAGGGATTTATTTCTCAAAAACGCAATCCACATGGAACAAACTTGACTGAGCACGGAAAACTAAATTGAGCAAACTTGACTGAGCACGTAAAACTACTTGACTGAGCACGTAAAACTAAATTGGGTAAGTGGTAGAGAAATAAATTGGGTAAGTGGTAGAGAAATAAAGGAGGGATGAACGATTCCATTTAGTTTTGGAACTAGTTAAATTCAAGTTAATAGATATATATATATATGGTACAGCATGTAGATTTGGACCAAATGATTCACTAGACTCTGGCTGTGGTGTACCTGAAAACAATGTCAAGATATTTCTGAGTTTCTTTGCGGAAATGACGGGAGAGGGCCAGGTAGTGAATAGTGTCAACGAAATCCAGGACCGCCATGGGATCCTCGGTTTCTGCAAGCGAGCCTTCATCTAGCAATTCCCTTATCTCCGTCATAACACATAGGAATCGCTCCTGGTAAGAAGGCACATAACCAAACAAAAAAAGTTCGCTAGCGTCATCAGTATTTTATGTGAAATAGGATAAAGTGGATGTACAATGTAACCAATAATGAGAAATGCATGAGACACATACACGCAACGAAGTAGTAGTTCCTGTGCCGCCGTTGTTGCTGCTATCATAGGATTGTACGATGCCGGCATTGCTGTTGGATACCGTCGGCACTTGCGCAGCCATTTTTGCAGTCAGGAAGACTTGGATCTTGAATCTCTGTATCTAACAAAAGCCGACTCTAAGGTATTTGCTCTACAATATTTTTAAGAGTTCTTGGCCATGGAACATATTTATAACCGTAGCAGCGTAAGTTGGGGCATAATTGTATGGCCAGGATGGCTCTTAGCAACTCATGAGTTAAAAGGTTTGGCAAAGGCCACGTGGTTTCGTATATTTCTCACAAAAACCCAAAATCATTTAAATTTTGTGAGATCCACATTACGGCAATGAAAGTTACTTTTTAAGTGAAAGAGGATTAAATTATGCGACTCAATGTTGTTTTTCATTTGGATAGCCTGTTGTTTTTCATTTGGATAGCCCGACCAACGGAATATTCCACAGAAATAAAGCTCGCCAAAACAAAGCAAACAACCAACGTAGAAATAGTAGGTTTTGTCGGGTTGCAAAACCAACAAAGGAAAAGTTTCAAGAAGCAAATCAAACGACCTACCAACGTTACAAATCTATGGAAATCTTTGCCAATCTACGTCATTGAGAGTACTGGTTGGAACGAAATAAAAGACAAAGGACAATGAGACAATGTCCATTAATCAAAAAAGCACGTTATCTGTAGAGTCTGACGAAAGGCTGGGACATGACGCTTAGGTCGGTGAATCCGAGTAGGAAGAAGTTGGGGTACGGCTTCTGAGGATCATCACCGGAAGCTGATGTTATTTTGATTACCTTTTTTAGTTGAATGTGGTATCTTCTTCGCACACTTTTTCAGGGTCTGGACCTGGTCTGCGCAATGTATATAAAACGCAGTGAAAGAAAATTTACCATGATGTGCAGAGGTTGCCTACTACTAATAATATGATTTCTACTATGATATATTATTGTCAACCTCTCACATTTTCTCATGTTCATATCATTAAATTCACACCCATCTCGGCTGTCTCGCACCATTTCGTTGTCGTTATTAATTAATCGTGCTGGTAATCTAGTGAAATCAATAAACCGTGAGCCGCCAACATTAGCAGGAATCTTCAAACATGATGTTACAATGGTCAGAATGAGTTCTCTTCACAGCCTTGTACATGTACACATGGTCTGCGCAAACACGGCCGTAAGTTGCCAGCATTTTAGCAGGGATCTTAAAACATGATGTTACAATTCTTGGAATAACTTCACCCTTGTACACGTTCACATGGTCTGCGTGAAGGAATCTTAAAACATAATGTCATAACTGTTGGAATAACTTTGTGTCACACTTCTCGTGACACCCTTGTACATGTACACATGGTCTGCACAACATGGCTTTTAAATTGGTGTCATTTGTACACCTTGGCTTTCTTTTTCAATGATAACATTACCTCTTTGAATGCCTTTTCTTCATAGCCTTGTACATGTATGACACCCTTGTACATGTACACATGGTCTGCACAACATGGCTTTTAAATTGGTGTCATTTGTACACCTTGGCTTTCTTTTTCAATGATAACATTACCTCTTTGAATGCCTTTGGTTTAGTTAAGTCGTCTAGTTGCTCCGCAATGCGAAGCACCCTCGCTCGTGTCCTCGTAGGTGCTCGTGTCCTCGTAGCGATGCGGAGCTCCGCTGGTAGAGCACATGATGAAGGAAGCGCAGCGTAGCCAAGTGGCTCACTCACCTCTTTGAAAGAATCTCTGACTATGCCGCCTCTGTACCAACCTCTTCTTCTTCTTGGGAGAACCTCGTATTCAAGTTCTACTTCCTTCTTAGGATGATTCTTGTAAATGGGAAAGGAAAGCACCAGTGACTTTTGTCACCCGAGAGGTTCTTAGGGCATGTCATCAAGGAACGAGCCCCGAGGAAGTGGGTTGCGGTAAGGCATTTGCCGATTTAGAGTACGAGAACTCCTAAAAAGTAAGCATCATGGGGGCTAAGAACAAATTGAAATGTGATCTAGTGAACAGAGTAGATGTGTAAGGTGGATTCATTGGATAAATCCATGTGGATTTGGTGGCTTTCTTTTTTGAGGTAACTTCATCTCATTGATGTATTTTGCATTTTCATTGGTGTCATCTGTACCACTTGGCTTTCTTTTTTAATGGTAACATTACCTCTTTGATGTATTTTGTATGAGTTGCCAGCATGTTAGTAGGGTTCTTAAGACATGATGTTACAATTATTGGAATAACTTCTCTTCATAGCCTTGCACATGTACACATGGTTTGCGCAACATGGCTTTTTCATTGATGTCATTTGTACAACTTGGCTTGCGTTTTCTATGATAACATTACCTCTTTGAATGACTTTTCATCATAGCCTTGTACATGTACACATTGTACAAGTTACTTCGAGGCACTCATAGTCTTGAAAAAAAATTAAAATTTTAAAAAGTGTAGATTTCAAAATGTAGATGAATGGTTACCTCAGGTTATATAATGACCATTGATGTTTCTAAAGTGTTCAAGCCTATCTACCTTAGCATTGAGATAACCTACAAAGAGACAAGTATCTTAATTGTTGGGTACCTTATGTTTGCTTACCTTGAGCATTTTCCTTAAGGATTGTAAGATTGAGAGAGAATTTTCTTGGATCTTGTTCTAGATCTTTGACTATGTTGCACTTTCAACATTTATACTATGATTTTGGTAGCAAATAAACAAGTGTTTTTTCTTACTCATACTTTGTACTCTTTTGATTCCATTAAAGTTGGTTTCTAAGGAAATTAGGTATTTGTTGAGCTTAGTCCTCACCATATTAATATTAGAGAGTTTGGTTCTTGAAGTAATTCAGGCATGGAGATGCAATCTTTTCACTTTAATCTTGAAGTTGGGTAATTATCATTTTACTTTGCTTCTTCAATTGTATGAGAATTACAATTTTGATTTTGCTTTCTCCTACTCTTTGTAGAATTTGAGAAAACTCCTTTGGCATAAAATTGAGGTCAATTGATTTGGGTTTTGATAATTCTATCGATTTGTGACATCCATTATCTTGAGTGAGCTAAAATTTATTTCATTTTGCTTTAGACGTACTCAAACTAGTTTGGGGTATCTCTTACAATTTGTGGATACTCCATAATTAGTTGGGGGTGCTCCAATATTTTTGCGGGTTGTTCAATTTCCACTTGTGGATCTAATTCCTTCAAGGCATCCAAGAAAAGATAATTTGATATCTTGCTAAGGATATAGAAGAGATGAAAGGGGGGTTTTAATTGATTTTTAAGAAAGTTGAGAAGTTGGAAGAAGATAAGGAAACAAGACATCATCTCCATGAAAATCTAACCATCATGTGAAGTTTAGAGTTTCTTCATCAAGTGGTCATTATTACATGCTTGATTTGGAAGATGATATTTCCATTGATCTTAAAGACTTTGAAGATGAGGATAGAGTTGAAGAAGAGGAGATCCATCATTCTTGAAGGGGTATGGACTAGCCACAAAACTGAAGTATTCCAAGAAGGAATATTGGGCCTAGTTTAAGAAAACAGGGATAATTTGATGAAGAAATGGATATCAATCTTTTCAAGGCCTTTAGGCTTGCTACAAGAATGTCACATGTTGAGGTCAAAACCTTTAATCTGATGAAAGGTATAGATTCCTTTACTTCTTGACTCAAGACTATTAATAAGTATTTTGAACTTGAAGATGTTCATGAGAAACAAAAAGCATCATATGTTGAAATCAAATTGGAGGGTATGACACACATTTGGTGGGAAAGAGAAAACCATTCTTATATGGTTGACCTTGGCTTACTCATCAAATTTGGGTTACTTATGTAATATTTAATGAAATAAAATTTGGATAAGTTTCAACATACATAAGAAGCAATCAAAAGGCTCAAATATTTGAAATAAGAAGACACATAGGTCAAAGAATACTACATGAAATTTTGTAAGGTATTCCATCAAGTAAAGGTGCAATGGTCTAAGTATGAGCAAGCCTCAAATTTCACATCTAATCTTAAGAGCAAGTATTAGTAAGAGCTTATATTTTATGAAGCTCAAAATTTAAATGAGACATTTGAATTATCTCTCAAAGTTGATAAGAAGCTACAAGGATATGCTAAACATGACCCAAGAAAATTTTCAAAGGGCAAAGATTCCAAACTTTCCAAAGGTAAAAATGGAGCCAAGAAAAAGAATTCCAAGGAAGATATATAAGAGAATCCAAAAGAAGATTCCAACAAGTCGTTCAAGAATGATTCATCTAAGAGAAAAGGTTATAGTAAAATCTAATACTTCAATTATGAAGAGATGGGACATGGGCAATGGGAATGCAAGAAGCTAAAAGTGTCTAATGTTAAGGAATTTCAAACCATAGAAAAGGATTCTTCATCCTATATAAGTCAAGGTAACTTTAATGCACTTCTAATTAAAGATAACACTAAAGTTAATTCTTGTACTTTCATGGGAAATGTCAATGTTGAGGATCCTAATAGGAAAATGCTTTTTAGAATTGGGGCTAGATGTTTGTCTATTAGGGAATAGATTCATATTCTGTTTGTTGGCAAAGCTTAAGAAAATGTGATCTCAACTAAGATTGTCCAAAGATTATATCTATACAAATTTTCTTATCCAAGGCCTTATACAGTTCATTGACTTTCCAAAGATCATTATCAAAACATACAAGATAGATGTATTTTATCTTTTAGAATTGGTTCCTATCATTATATGCTGATGTAATTCTTGGTAAACCTTAGAACTTTGAAAACAAGACTATCTTTTATGGGGATAAAAATATATAGTTTGTATGTAGGATACATGACATTCATAAGTTGATTCTCTTGTCCTTATGGTAGTTTAAGGAAAATGTTTCTAGTAATGCATCTTTGATTTTGTTTAGTAAGCAAGAATATGTTCAGGGTCATGAACAAGGTGGACATGGTTTTATCATTGTATTAAAAATTGCAACATGTAAGAATGAGCAAGAAAATGAACTCTTAGTAGTGATGCAACCTTTGATATAAGAATTTGTTGATGTATTTAAGGGTAAATTAAAAGGGATTCCTCCTATAAGGTCTACTTAGCATCAAATTGACTTCATACTAGGGAAACCATAGAAAATGAGAGAGCTTACCAAATGACTACACATTAGAGGTAGAATTTTTAAAAGTGGGTTAGTGAATTGCTCTCAAATAGTTTAATTAAGGAGTAAATATTCCATGTATAGCACCATTCGTGTTAGTTCTAATAAAGACACTAATGAGATGAAAATGTGCATTAGTTATAGGATTGTTAATAGGATCATTATCAAATATTATTTTTCTATTATAGGATGGATGATATTCTTGATGTTCTTGATAATATTGAAGTCTTTTCCAAGATTGATTTGAAGAGTGACTATTATTAAAATAATGATTAGACATGGAGAGGAGTGCAAAACTACTTTCAAAATTCTAGATGAGATGTATGAGTGGTTAGTTATGCCATTTGGGCTAATCAATGCTCTTGATACTTTTAAGAGATTAATGCATGATCCATTGAGAGGATTAATAAGTAAATATTGTATTGCATTTTTTTGATGATATCCTTGTTTATAGTTCCAATGAGGGTGAGCATGTATAACATCTTAGGAAGGTGTTCTTAAAATTACATGATGCTTAATTAGTAATAAAAGGAAGAAATGTAACTTCTTTAAAAGGAATATTATGTATTTGGGTAATACTATCTCCAAAAACCAAGTGAAGATGGAGCCTAGTAAGATCTAGGAAATTAGAGGTTGAACTTCACCAATTAATGTTGGACAGATGAGATATTTCTTTGGGTTTGTTGGTTTTTATACAAGAATTATTAGACATTTCAGTTCTATTGTATGTCCAATACTTTCTTATTTAAAGAAGACTATAGATTTTGTGTGGGGTGATGAACAAGAGAAATCATGTCAAGCCTTGAAGGAAAAACATTTATAGTGCTCATGTGCTTACCATTCCAAATTTTACCAATATTTTTGAAGGTGGAGGTGGATGCAAGTAGACTTATAGTTGATGGTGTTTTATCTTAATAATGTAAGCCCATTGTATTTTTCTTAGAGAAGCTAAATGAATTAAGGAAAAAGTATAGTATTTATGAAAAGAAATTTTATGGTATACTTCAAGCTATTACACATTGGAGACATCACTTGTTGGAAAGTGAATTTTTACTTTTAACTAATTACAAGGCCTTGTAATTCTTAAATTTGTAAAAGAAGTGTCAAACATATGAAATGGATAGAACAACTCCAAGAGTTTGGCTTTGTGTTAAGGCATAGAAAATGAAAAACTAATGTGGTAGCATATCCCCTTTCTAGGATTCATGTGATGAATCATTCATACATACAAGTAGAGGAACTTAAGGTATTTACTTCTTTGTATAGAGATGATGCTAATTTTGGTGATATCTTTGATGAGCTAGCCAAAATTCTAAGGCTAGATTACTCTTGTTGTAGAAGTGTTACCTCATCTGTAACTAACTCGCCAATCTTCTCCATGGAGGAACAGTCCAAAGCTAAAGAAATCATCAAGACATAAAAGAATTAGGGTTAAATCCAATCAAATCCCACACTTAGGACTATTACTCCTAAGTAAAATCATAAATCATCATCCTAACTTCTAATCTTAAGTTCAAGAGTTAAAATTAATGTTTAAATCACATTGAAATCATAAAGTACAAACATGGATTGTGAAGATCACAAGGGAGGTATCATCCAATTTATGATTTTGTCTCATTGTTACCATGGTTCAACAACCTCGATAACTTGCCAGTGGACTCTAATGGACTTTAGTTATCACAAGGCTTAATGGATCTTCACTTTAATAATTGTTCAAGGAAAATTAAAAATTAGGTTTCAACTTGATGTGGGTTCTCTTGGGTATTGACTCCTCTTATTGGATGTAGTGATCTTCCATTTATAATTAGAAAAAAGTCATAAAATACTTATATCGATATTCATCAAGGGAATTGATAAGGATTGATACAATGCTACAATGGTATTGAATTATATCATGCTAGCTATGTTCTTCAATGGTCGATTCATGTCACTCTTGTGGTGTAGATTGATATCTCCATTTCATGGTGAGGTGTAGCTTCCTTTTGTCTGATGATATCAATCTCATTAGGAACATTTTAGAAATCAATATGATTTAGGTTAATCTCAATTGATTGGACAATGTGGATCGATATAGTTGTTCTTTAGAATATATTGAAATTCTCATTCCCAATCAATATCCTTATCAATATTTGTTGATCCTACAATATCCTACAATAACATAGAATCAACAAAGTAATTAGTTCTTATTCCTTTTCATCAAAGAAATAGATGCACTTTGACATAGTAAAATAGTAAAAAATAAAAATTAAACAAATTTTAATGTGAAAACTAGAGCATTTGGGGGTTCATCATAGCCCCCTACAAGCCTTTAGCTAGTGCCTAGTCAATAAAGGTGGTAATATTAAAGTAAAGAGAGATCCATTATATATCAACATGTCTATATGTATTAATAAAAATTCTATTTTGCATAACACAATGGCCAAGGTTTACTAGGAATAAATTGAAATAAATAGTGTTTGTAATAAAAATAAGCTTTTTCTTTAAATGGTAAGAACAATCAAATTATCCATGAGCTTTAAACATTAAACATTTAGCTATTTCATAGTTTAAGTTTGAAAAATAAATTACATAACCTAGAAAGATAAAACATGTTTTAACCACAAAATGACTCAATGGCCCATACAAATAACAAAAATGTAATTAAATTTTTATGAGGATCAAGTCTCTAATCCTCCTTCTCACTCCATGTGCTCCTTGAAGTGAGAGGGTTCAACCCCATCATCATCATCTTTGATTTTGGGGGTGAAAATTCTACTTGATATCCATTACCCTCCTATCCATGCCTGAGAGAGTGAAGTTCACCTTCTTCAACACCATCAAAATATTGTGCTATGTAGACTTCACTTCCTGTAATTAAGCTTGCATCTCTTCCTAGAATTTCCGAAATTCACTAGCCTTAGGTACTAATGAGGAGTCTAGGTTCTTCGATTTCTTAACAAAGAAGCTAACCTTGGTGTAGATTTTGAGGGATCAAATGAAGGTGTCTTTTTTTAGAATAGTAAGATGCATCTTCATGCCTATTTAGGGTTCTGGCATCTCCAGCTTTCTAAAAATTAGTGAAATAAGAAAAGGAAAGTTAATTTTGAGTGCATCATTATTATAGTAATACACCATGTACCTAATTGGTTGGTATACAAAATTTTCCTCTTCTTCAAACTTCAAAGCCTTCATAACTTGGAGAGTGGGGCTCAGGATGTAGGTGGTGTGTATGGATAATAGGACATTTGTAATGATCATCTTGGTCTTCACACAATGCTTGGGGAATAGTTCATGAAGTGGAGCCCTTGGGTCTACATCCTAGTAGAGTCCAATGCTTTGATGAATTGATGGTAGATATCATATTTTTCTTCTATGCTAGCTTTGGGATTGAATATGTCCTCCCCCTGGCTAGAAGGCCAAACCACTCCTAAAGTTTGACTATAGTGATCTTCATCCTAGTTTTCCTCATAGAGGAAACCAGTTAATGTTTAGGAGGGTTTGCCTTGGTGAGATGAGGCTTTAAGTTCCTATAAAATTCCAAGACTTTCTCTTGCTAGACCGAGTTAATGGGGGCTCTAATAAACTACCCACATCCTATGGTCTCAAGCTACTATTGCACTATGAAATTGGTGTGGTCAAATTACTCTGTTCAATCTACCTCATGTTGGTAAAGAATTTTTTTTGAGCCTCTTAGCCCTAGGCTTCTATAGCATAAGAAGAAAATTTAACATGCAGAAATTATTCTCAATCTCCTCACCAAGGCTCATTCTTACCTGAGCTTGCATAGTCATGGAGGATTCAGCCACTTATACCCTAGTTGCACATGATAGTTGCTAGAAGGGAAAAATTTCATTATCCAAACCAAAAAATATATGGAAATGAGCTCTAACTTGGAGAGATATGCCTTACCCAATGTCTAGAAATGTGGCACTAAGGTGATGTAGTCTCTAATTCCTTTGTCATGCCCTAGAAGCAAGGTAAGTAGAGAGAGTGGTGAATTGGACCCTAGCCATGATAGGAGTATAAAAGAAATAACTTTTGGGGGTAAGTTTTAGCTCAATAGGTGGTTCTTGGCATAGTATGAGCACTTTCTTATCTAACCATGGTCCTTGAGGGATAAGAAGGAGCAAAGAAGACAATGGAGTGGAAGAGAAGTGACCCTAATCAAGGGAAAAAGATGTGTAGAGGTTGGAAGAAGGTTTTGCGGGGACAAGATCTATTCTTGCAAGTTGTGGCTTTATATTATAAGGCCACTACCTTACTGTTACCTTTTATTCTTTTTTACTTTTTCATCATGTTGATTTTCATCAAAGAATCAATGTTGTTCAATCATAATTAGCTTGAACTACATCGTGACTATGACCAAAATTGTTATAATTCTTCTTAAGAATCTTAGCATATTGACATTCATTATGATAGTGTTTTCTAGACATGAAAGTTTTGGAAACAAAATTTTATTTATCAATCTATATTACTATGGTTGACATGAATCAATATTACTATATATTAACTTATTAAACTTCATCGCAGCTGCATTGTTCAAACATGAAAGTTTTGGAAATTTTTTTTTGTATTGATCCACATCGATATGATCAATGCGGATTGATATCACTATATAATAAAATATTGACTTGAATCAATGAGATTGATATTCATTTATAACCTAAATGTAAATTTTACCTATATCGATTGGAATCACATGAATTGATATACTTCAATTAATACATTGATAATGCAATGTTTATCAATATGGTTAAACGTTAAGGATTCCTTTTCTCCTAGTGCATCTAAGGAAATTGATTTTGTGATGTCTCTTAATAAAACAATTTTATTGATCACATGTTATCACACTCTTTAATATAAATCAATATGATTAAAATAACAGAAAATATTTCTATTAGCTACAGTAAAAATTACTTCCTTATTTTCACTTCCTATCATTAAATCATATTGTTAAGGTAGGAATTCATATATAACTTAGTAGGAAGGCCCTTCCTAGGATTATTTGGGCTAAAAATGTCTCATCATAAGGTTTTCTTTGTTTGTTAAAAGGATGACTTACAGTCTCAAGGTTTCTACCATTCCTAAGTTCTAAGAACCTGAGATGCATTTCTTTCAAGAAATTCATTCCATAACTTGCTCTTGGATTAGCTTCCATATTGGTTATACCCTACTATTCTATACAATTTGAAGTTGCTTACCCCCCTTAATGAGTAGTTGAGGTACCCCTATGCCCAACCATACAAATCATCAAGCATTCATGTATGATCTAGTTGAATTTTGTGGACTCTATAGTTTTTGGTACACTAGTCTTCTAGGAAGGAAGCCTTGTCCTAAGGTCATTTGTCCCAATTATACTTTTGATGTACAAAGGTATGGTAAAGTGTAATTGAGGCATATGATTTTTATTATTTTATATTTTATGTTCTTTGGTGCTTAGAGTAGAGAGATGGAATAATTTAACAACTAATCTATTTTAACCACTTAACTAGTCTCTAACTAATCCTAACATAAGCATTTAGTCTGACTTTTTGTACATGTCCTGAACCCATGTATCTGCTGCCAGGTTACCAAGTGCTACATTACTGGGTGCACCAAGCAATAACCCTACTGGGATTACCAAGCGAACACGTGTTTATGTTAAAAGAAATCATACTTATGTATTTAACCTATTTAGCTTATCTTACTTAGTCCCTTAATTAGCTTAATTACTAAGAGACATTGAACAAATAGCTAAAACCATGAAATGCAAGAAGAAAACATTTAAACTATCTAGGATGTTGCAAAGTTTATCAAAAATATTGTCTTTATTACTACACATACTGTCATGCTCAGGTACAACAGTGCTCAAATAAAGATCCATACACTGAATGACTCCCGCTGCAGGAACACAGGAAAATATTCTAACTTTTGAATGTAAAAACTATAAGAGTTTGGCTACTACTATGTCTTCTATTGCCCAAACCATATGCCCAAGTGCTATATTTATAGGCTGACATATATCCTATGATATCAAATATTTGACATCACATCTTGGGGTCTGATATTAGGTATCCAATATCATGTATCAGATATCAGAGCATGTCTAAACATGATTCATCATATCCCCATAGCTAAATAAAAACTTTTTCTCAAGTGAAAAAGAGGAGGAACACGTTCCTTTCAAAATATTGGGCAGTTATGGGATCATTGACTAACATACAAACTAACTTAGATAGAATACAAAAATTCTAGGTGCCCAAGTGTATGGATTTACAATCTTTTATAAAATTGGGTTTTCATGATAATAGAATGGAACATCCTAAAAAATTGACATCCAAATCTTGTTGGTAGCTGAAGAGCAAGGGAGAAGATCCAATGATCATTAACGATCCTTGTCTGATGATGCTGCTACTTCTTCCTCGGGGAAGACAATCTTGCTTCCAGTCCGTACTTTCCATTGTAATCACAACAAAAATCATGGATTAGTGTGTAATGTGTAACATATAGCTTTTAAGTACCTTGTCTTGTGGGTGGTTAAACTTGTCTAGGTTGTGACTATGATGGATTTATTTCTTTAATAATGTTAACAGGAAAAACTAAATAATATGTTGAAATGGATAAGCGGTCCGTTAAATTCAAAAAAGTTCAAACATGATGAAATTCTTGAAGAGGGTTTAAGAATTCACAATAATAAAAAAAAGATTTCATTGAAAAACATTGTAACAATGTGCACAATTGGATGCCNAGATTTCATTGAAAAACATTGTAACAATGTGCACAATTGGATGCCATTGATGGGATACACAAAAGGATTTGATTACAAGAATGTCTAGGGATAAAGAACTTAACTAACCTAGCCAAAAGATATGCAAGTGGATCCTCCCCAAAGTAAGCATAGGCCCTTTATTATCCTTGCATAACTTCAAACTAAGGAGTCCATGAGCCCCATGGATGATTAATGGTTATGAAAATTTAAGTATAAAAACTTGGAAGAAACTACCTAAGAATTTTGACATATCAAACCAAGATATTGAACAAGAACATGAAACCGATAGTGAGGTGAAACATGGAAAGCATAGATAGATGAGAGAGAGAGTGGAATGGAGTTCTTGATTAAGTGCACATGAAGTCCCTTATGAATTTTTGTGATTAAATGACCTAATAAAATCCATCCTTAGTCCAAACCAAAACCAACCATGTTTAGTGACTTTGCATCACCATTCTAAGACCAGCCCACCCCCCTAAGATACAAAAGAACTACCACAAAATAACCACCATTCTTTATTAGAGAAGAAAAGTGAAGTAGGAAGTGAGGAAGGGCCTTAGATAGAGGGGACCTTTAGGAATGGGTAACATGTCTTTCTAGTCCCATACCTAGTGCTTGTAACCTGTTTACTTTGTCTAAGGAGTGTGCTTGAATTCCCATTATTATTATTATTATTTTTGAATGGAAACCATACCATGCAAAGACTTATTGAACTTTTTGTTATTGGTCAACACAAAATGGTAAGAAATCCATGAAAACACACATGCACCCAAGTAAGCAGAAAGGCACAAAGAGTACTAAATTCCCTTGAAGTCACACCATGTTCAATCCTTTTAATCCTTTCCAATTTTAGAAACTACTAAGGCCATAAGTTTGTTAAAGTTTAATTAATGAAAAAGAGACTACACATTTCCAGAACAAGGAAAACCATAGAGTTTGTGGATGGGTGGATGTTATAGACTCATTGCTTATTTTATGAAAAAGAAACCATGTCCTAATTATCTATAATAAAATTTAAAGCTAGAATCTAGACACTAACAACCAAAAAAACCAAATAGCACATGCCCACATCAATTAAATCACACTATACCCAGTTGGCAATAAGACATGACATTATTAAAACATAATAAGAAAATCATATCCAAATCACATCCAAATAGAGGAAAATATACAAGAAATTATAAAGTAGTTAAGAAAAATAAAACATATTAATGATGTTGCAAAACAAAAATATTGAAAAAATAATAACATGTAAAAAAAAAGGTGTAAAATAAAGAATGTGTAAAACAAAAAGTTGTAAAAGTAACAAAGTGTAAAACAAAAATGTGTAAGAAAATATATGAAAAACTAAGAAGCTGCTTATATGGCTAGCATGGATGGCCTTCTCCCCCACCACTAATTTGAGGGGAGGAAATCTAAAATATTGAGCATGGTTGTCCATATAATAAGGCATTTGTTACATTGGCTTACTTAGGCTCATGGAAAGGTTTGACTTGTTGCATGTTGATCAGCTGTTTCTTGTCTGGGCCCTTAGGTTTGTAGATCATCATGGCCCTAGAAGGAAAATTTTTGTAAATGATGTAAGGTCTTTCCCACCCACAATGTTTGGAACTTAGTTTGTTGAACTACATGTGTGGGGTTCTAGTAAAGAATCTTATCTCTTTGTTGAAGTTTGACTTTTGTAATTTTAAGGTCATGGTGATTTTTGTTGAATGCCCTATGCAATTCGTTATATGACAAGGCCACTAATCAATTTTTGTCCAGTAATTTGAAATTCATTAGTATTTCTTTTTATGCTAGGCTTAAGTTAAGGTCAAGGTCATATGTTGTTGAAAGTGTACAAAACTTGGATTGATTAAGAAGTGCTGGTAATTTTCCATACACCAGCTCATAGGGAGAATAGCCTATAGAAAGTTTCTATGTTGAGCGGTAGGCCCAAAGAGCATCGTTAAATTTTGTGCTCCATTATTTTTTATATTTGTTAATAGTTCTCATTGGTATCTTTGTGATTTCCCTATTTGTAACCTCATCTTGACCATTGGCTTGGGGGTGGTAGGGTGTTGTGAGTTTATGTTCAACCCCCAAGTGGTGCATAAGCTTCTAAAAAGTAGTGCCTATAAAGTGAGTTCCATTATAAAAAATTAATGCACTTGGCATACCAAACCTATTTACAAAATTTGTTGGACAAATCAAGCAGCACTAAAAGATGTATAGTCAGTGACAGCTACTGCTTCTACCTATTTCATACAATAGTCAATAGCACCTATGATGTACACCTTTCCATTTGACATGGGTGTGATGGGACCCATAAAGTCAAAGCCCTAAATGTCAAAGGGTTTCAATTTTTAAATCCACTATTGAGGTTGCTCCATTTTAGTGGTCATTCCACCATCTCATTAGTAGTGTTCACAAGAGTGGACAAACTAGTGAGCATCCCTATAGATTGTTGGCTAATAATATCCTACCATTAGGATTTTAATGGTACTGCATCTCCCAGCATTGTGGCCCCTAAAAGGACCCTCATGAGCATCCTAGAGAACATGTAGTTGATTAGCATCAAAAACATACCAAAAAACCAAGCCATCAGTGCACACCTTGTAGAGGTGTCCATTGATATCTATGAAGTGTTTTACTTGGTGAAGAAATTGTTGTTTCTTTCAGTGGTCCAACCCTTGTGGCATCTCTTGGGTGAGAAGATAGGTGAGAATTCTATTGTACCATTTAGGTTTAGTGGGAAATTGTTTAGTTATAGCCCTGACAAAGAGGATTTCATCAAAAAATAGATTAGATAATTTTCTTTTTTCCTCTTTGTTCTTCCGTTGCAATCGAGAAAAGTGGTCGGTGGCCACATTCTTGGTTTGTACCATTATAAGATCAAATTTATATAATATCATTAGCCACCATATGACATGGGGGATTACCATTAGCTTTTTCATTAGGAAGTGGATGGCACTATGGTCTATGTGCACAAACACTTTCTATCTAAGCACATAGTTCTTGAACTTCTCTAGAGTGAACACAACTACCATCAATTCTTTGTCTATGGTGGTGTAGCTCAGTTGTATCCCACAATGCTTTAGCTAGCATAGTGGATTTAATATGGACATTTCTTATCATCAATCTTTGTAAGAATAGCTTTGAGGGCATAATTTGATGCATATGTCATAATATGAAATGGTCTAGACTAATTGGATGCTTGTAGAATTAGAGTTTCTACAAGTTTCTCCTTTAGTTGTTGAAATACTTTTTCACATTTAGTAGTCCAAAAAAATGGAGCTTATTTCTTTTTCAGCTCAACTAGTGATTCTGCAATATTAGAGAAATTCTCTATGAATCACCAGTAGTAGCCAATATGTCTAAGGAATGACCAAACATCTTTGATGATTCTTGGTTGGTAGGTAACTTAGATGACCCTTGTTTTTTCAGGGTCTATCATCATTCTTGCTTGTGAGATTTGATGTCCCAATATAATACCTCTTTTGACCATCAGATAACTCTTTTGCCAATTGAGTTTGAGGTTTGTCTTAACACATCATTTCAATAATTGCTTAAGGTAGTTCACGCCTTGCTCAAATGTACCTTTGTAGGTGGAGAAGTCATTCATGAAGACTTCCACACTACTACTGATCTGCTATTGAAAAATGCTTAGGACTAGGCATTGGAAAGTAGCAAGGGCATTAGACCAAAAGGCATCTTTTGATATGAAAAAGTTCCCTAGGGACTTATGAATGTTGTTTTGGTTTGGTCCTCTAATGTTGTCTAGATTTGATTATAGCCACTATAATCATCTAGGAAACTATAGTAGCAATGCCCAGATATTATGTCTAACACCTTATCAATGAATGAAAATAGAAAACAGTCCTTGAATGTTGCCATATTTAGCTAAAAATCGATGCAAACCTGCGACTTGCATCCTTTCTTTGGCACAATCATGAGTGGACTAACCCACTTACTATCCATAATGGGATAGGTGAACCCTACCTTGAGGAGTTGTTCAATATTCTCCTTGATGATTTGCTTTTGTTTGGGGTTCAATTGCCTTTCTGGATGCTTCTTTGGCTTCATAGTTAGGTTTATGTAGATACAATGTTGACATATTTGAGGATCAATCCCTGTGAGTTTAGGATATGACCAAGCAAAGGCTACTGACCATTCTTCAATCACATTCAACAACATCTAATTTTATTCCACAGCAAGATTGGCATTGATTATTACTAGCGTTTGATTTTTTAAGAATATATATTCCATGTTGGTAGGTAGATTTTTCAATTCAAGGAGACCTTGCTTAAAATTTTTAGAAATTTCCAATTCTCCCCTATAGGTGTGATCATTTGCATCATTAGAGAGTTGGTGATGAACTTGCTTTAGTTCATCCATGCCAATGACATATGCACATGTTAAGCTCTCAGTAGGTTCCATGAAAAGTGTGCTACTTTTAGGATCAACATTAAACCATTGGGTGTCCTCTTGTTTTGTGGCTATTGCATATAGGCACCTTTGAATCTCTACTTCTGGTGTACATTACTTGCATGTAGAGATGGATGCTTATTTCAATGACTAGAGTTTCTACATAAAATTCTACCCTGTATTGCTATAAATGATGTATGAAACTCTCTTCTTCTCAATCTTTCCATATGCATTTTCTTTAGATATTTCTAGGGAAAGATCTTGGATGCTGATTCTTGCATCAACGGTGCTTAGCCATGCCCTTCCCATGATGATTGGAAAGTTCCCTTTGCAGTTTTTCACCTTGGTCACTAAGAAATAAATAGGGTAAGACCACCCATAGATAGTGGTCATAATATCTTCCACCAATTCCAATGGAATAGTGATGGATTAGTCTACCAATTCTAATTTGATGTTGCTCTTCTTGAGATGATGTAGATTCCATGTAGTATAGATTTCATGAGAAATCAAGTTGACACCAAAACTTGAATCAAGTAGAGCCTTACATGGTTTGTTCCTAGCAATTTGCAAATAAATCAGAGGATTACTAGGATCAGCTAATTTCATGGAATGGTTGCCAGCCCAAATCCAATCAAATACAACATGAGTTATCATAATATCATGGATTTGGGATGGAATTTGGTTTGAAAAGAACTTGAAGGGATTTGATATAGAGGGAGATGGAGGAAGAAGGTTGTCAAGTGTAGGTGTAGGTGAGGGCTTAGGTGATTGTGGGATCAAATGAAAGGTATTTTCTTTGATCAAGTGTCTAATCCACTTGGTTGAGGAACTAGTTAAAGATTTACAACCATAGTGGTTTTGTGTTGTTATGATTGAGCTAGGAGTTCATCCTGCATAGACAGAGTAGGTGGTAGTTGTGTGGAGGATGGAGGAACATGTGCAAGGATAGGAGAAGGATAAAGATAAATGGTGGTATCCCTCCTTGCATGTGAAGAATGAGTTTGATAATAATCAAAAGGGTAGTAGTGAGATTGGAAAGTAGAAACATGATTGGAAGAGTCATTGGAGATAAAGGTTGTTGAATGTAATACCCATATGGATCAGGCTATCTATAAGGGAATTATTGCCTTGGTGGTGCTAGTGCTCATGATTATGGTTGCTATCATTGTTGGTACTTCTCATATGATTGTGATGGATTTCCACTTGGATAACACTATTGTTGCTAGTGAAATTGCCTAGAATTACCTTGAGGATAACGAAATATTCTAGGTGTTTACCTTTGTGTTAGTCATGGATTTAGGGCATACAACCTAGGCACTTGTATGTGTGACACAATAGGACAACATTTCTTAAGATATTCATAATGGCGAATGTTACACTCACCATCATCATCTGATTTAGGTCTCATAACTTCTTCTATTACAACAATCTTGCCCTTACCTCTTTGATAGGCACATTTAGCTCCCTTACACCTTATTCAATCATGATCACTACCTTGTTCCTTAGACTCTTCAGAAATTTTTAGAATAGCTTAAAATTTTCTATTCATGGAGTTCCATAATTGATCAACCTTGGCCCTAATTTTGGATTGAAATTCTTGGAGTAGCAAATTTTTTCCTATGTCCCATCTCATTAAGAGATTATTCTTCCTCACTATCATAGGATCAAACCTTTCTCTTATGAGTGGAAGCATTGTAGTTGTACTCTTCTATACTTTTTTACTTCCTTAGTTCTCTTTCCTCTTTAGCTACCTACTCGATCAATCTTTGGATCTAATGGATGCTTAATTATGATAGTTGCCCTTGAGCATAGATGCCAAGGGTTTTTCTCATTTTTTATCAAAGCCCATTTACAATTTGGCAAAGTTGGTCCAATTGAGAATAATCATGGCTAGGATATCTATGCAATAGGGAATAGTAGTGGCCTATGGTGGCATCCAAGGGTTTGTGTGTTCCTTGTTTTCATCCTTGGATCTACCTCCTTAGGTTGGGTACTCAAGAGTATGTTGATATTTTTCATTGAATAGTTCAAGAATTATACTTCATTGTCTGATAGATTTCAGTTCTAAGGACCGATACCATTTCTCTACTCCTTTAATGAGTATCCTTGGAAACAGCTTAAGCTTTTGCTACTCATTTTCTATATTCTACAAGGCACATGGATCTTGAAAAGCTTAGATATGGTTCTATATATTTGAGTTGTATCCTCATTTGAATCTACAGATATTATTCATATCTAGCTACTTGATCCAACTATCCTTTGCCTGCCTTATGAAAATCCTTACTTTTTCTGTAATGTTTAGCATACTTTGGGTAGTAAGAAAAGGCTCATGGAGGCCATGATTTTGGTGCCTATGATGCCCTAGACTACCCCTTCATTCATGGTAGTGGATCTCTCTTGAATACCAATGCCCCCAGTGTTGAGTTGCTTGATGGTCCCTTTGATCATTTCAGTCTCATCGATAACCTCCATCATGGTTGCACCCCCTATAGTTGCCATAAAAGATAGAAGAAGCAGATGATGATGATGAAGGAGAAGAAGAAGGAGGACTAGCACCATCATGATGCCTAATATCCCCTCTTTAGTGATCATGGACACAATCACAATCTTGTTTCTTATTCACATCCTTGTCCTAACTTGCCTCCTTGGATCCCCCTTTGTCATTTCATCCATTCTTGCTAGAACCTAGATTATGAATCGTGGATTGTAGGTTCTAGTTTTGACCTCCTTCACTGAAGTCAAAAAGAGAAGTTTTGGCAAATGGAAAACCCCCAAAGAAGGATTCTCCATCATCTTTTTGGTATGGCAAGTATGGGGAATCAGTGAATCAATTTCCCTTTGTAGATTCATAGTGTTGTTCAAATTGGTGATCCTTGAGATGTTGTGCCTCAATGAGATGATAGTTCATGGCATCACTATCCTACACAACATACTTAGCATGTAGTCCTTGGAGGCCCAAATGCACAAGAGTTTATTGGAGAATCACAAGAATAGGTCAATCTAGCATTAACATGATGTTGACCTTCATGTGACACCACTGCAACAACTCATCCTAGTGTAGGAAGAAGGTGAAGTTAGGTACATACTCATCAGGATAAGCATATATCACTTGATATTGTTGGGGAATCTTCTGATTCATTCCTTCAGACTTTGGTGGACAATTCCTCCTGTGAGACAAAAATATATTGTGTTAGACAATAACAAATGTAGTGTGTGTCTAAAAATTGTTATAGAAATCTTAAGATATGATATGACTCTAAGGCAAATTCCAATGATTTGAAGAATTTTTCACTAGTCCTAGGTAGTGCACATAACAACTAAAAGGTCCCCAGAAATGGTGTCAATGATGAGTGATTGAGGTACCCCTACATCCAATCATACGAATCACAAAGCATTCACATGCAATCTCGTTGAATTCCATGGACTCTATAGTTTTCGATACACTAGTATTCTAGGAAGTGAACCTTGCCCTAAGGTCATTTGCTATTTTCCCAATTATACTTTTGATGTACAAAGGTATGGTTAAGTGTAATAGAGGCATATGATTTTATTATTTTATGTTTTATGTACTTTGGTGCTTAGAGTAGAGAGATAAAATAATTTAACAACTAATCTAATTTAACCACTTAACTAGTCTTTAACTAATCCTAAGGTAAGCATCTAGTCCTAGTTTCCATACATGTCCTGAACCCAAGTATCCTTTGCTAGGTTACCAAGTAGTATGCTACTAGGCACACCAAGCAATAACATTGCTAGGATTACCAAGTGAATACGTGTTTATGCTCAAATAAGTCATACTTATGTATTTAACCTATTTAGCTTATCTTACTTAATTACTTAATTAGATTAATTACTAAGAAACATTAAACAAATAGCTAAAAACATTAAATGCAAGAATAAAACATTTAAACTATCTAGGATGTTGCAAGATTTATCAAGAAGCTCATCTTTATTGCTACACACATTATCATGCTTAGGTACACTATTCCTCAAATAAATATCCATACACTCAATGACTCCTACTATGGGCACTCAGGAAAATATTCTAACATTTCAATGTAAAAACTGTAAGAGTTTAGCTACTACTATGAGTTCTATTGCCCAAAATGTGTGCCCAAGCACTATATTTATAGGCTAGCATATATCCCATGATATCAAATATTCAACATCACATCTTGGGGTCTAATATCAAGGATCCAATACTGCATATCTAATATTAGAGCATGTTTAAACATGATTCATCATCCCCTAATTAATCTAGGTTATGTACCTAGCCTAGGTTAATTAGTTAAATGATTAATATTAGGGATTATACTCAAGATAAGCTAGGATAATAGAACAAAAGAAAAAATGGAATGGATTTTATATATTCTCCCCTAAATTTGAGACACTAGTAAACTTTGATCTTCCAATCATTAGTATCCATAATGCTTTGTCATAGTAGGGATCTCAACCACTGACTCTTATGGAAGACATATTTGGAAATAATTGAATGGTTAAAGAGTTATAAGTACCTATTTACATAATGGGTGGTAGCATGAAAGGAAAGTACAGAAATATAGCTAAAGATGGAAAAGTGAAATAGGAATGAAAAATAATTTAAATAATATAGAAAAGAAAAGGTTGATGAATAACAATCCTTGAAGCATAAGTAGCACAATCTAAGAGACTAAATAAGTTAAGTAAGGTAAATGGGTAAAAATGATGGTAGTTATTACAATACATCCTTAGGTAAGTTAACCTTTCTCGTATAGTATTATATCCTAGCTTAGAGATGATGGCATATAAAATTATATTTAGGCATCATTGCTCCACCCATATGTACTTTGCTCAAAGAGGGGGTTCATGTGGGATGCTTTAAATTATGAGCTGTTGAGTATCACCCCAACTATAAGATTCTTGTGGTAGTGTGGATCTGCTTATGATTAAAGGTTCTTGTGTAGCCATCTCTCTCTCTCTCTTTTAAAATAATTATATTCAACCTTATTTAATCATGAGGTTCTTGTGAGAGTCACATTCATTTTGTATTTTTCATTTAAATGGGCTACTCCCATGGGCATTGATTAAGTTTCAAATGCCTTTAAACCTTAGATGTTGGACCCAATCTAACACACCCTTTTCACCTTATTGATGTATCCAAGTAGGTAATTAATAGAGCCATACATTGATAAACATTAAACTAAACTTAGCCATTTCACCCCATGACTCATGGAACTTATACCTAAGGAATATTATTTGAAAAGAAAAAAATAAATTTTATTATATATAATTTATTTATTTACTATATAAGGATCACCCTTAGTTGGATTTTGGATTTGAGGTTGTGGGGATGGGGGGGACGGGGGTTGTCCTTCTCCCTTGCATTCTAGACATGATGCTAATGAATTCTTTATAGTTCCAACTAACAATAGAATTTCCCATTGGCTTCTACATTTTTCAAGGTAAAATTTTTAGATTGTTAAGTTTTTATTATTGTTATAATATTGAATAAGGTATTTTCTTTAAGCTACTATCCATAGCCTTAATCTCCACTTGAGCATTGTCATCACATGGTTCTTCCCTAGAATAGTTAGGATCATTTACTTATACTAACTCATCCTCTTCTAGTTTCTCAATTTGATGTTGATGGTAATGCTTAAGTCCCTAGCCATTTACTAGAAACATAGTAGATAGGTCTTCTATGGGTGCAATTAGGACACTTCCATTATTATGGAATTATCACCAAGTTAGTTTTCCTAGAAATTTTTGTAGTCTTATATTATATTATAAGACTTTATCACCTTCCAAGAAATGTTGCTTAAGTATGTTTTTATCATGCATACACTTCATTTGTTTCTTAATTGTTCTTTGTTTATCAAGTTCATGCATACGTGCTTTGTCAAGCTCATATAATTGAGTCATTCTAAAGTCTTGGTTAGTTTCTTTATCAAAATTTAACTATTGTGCTAATCTTAAGGATTAGTATTTTATTTCAACAAGAAAGAAGAATTATTTTCCATAAACCAATTGATAAGGTGAATATCCTAAATTTGGTTTATACATAATACTATAAGCCCAAAGTGTATCCTGTAATTTTTTAGATCAATCATTCTTCTTAGTAGAGATGGTTTTCGTTAAGATCTTTAGAATGATTGTATTTATATTTTACATGCTGAGGCTTCCATGTTTAATGTGGAAAATTGGGGGGAAAATATTTTTGGTCATTTTTTAATAATCTAGCTATGCATGAGTTCTCACAGGGTTGTTGCCATTGGCCATTAATGCCTAAGGTCAAGATTTGGTTGTTTTGGGGGTTGTGAGGGGGTTTTCAAGCTTTTCCATTTTCTCCACATTGAGGGTGAAAGGCTCAGCATAGTGAATGTTCCCATCAATGAAAAAAATTTAGATTTAGGCCAAATCAATAGTCGATCAACCATGTATGTTAACCTCTAGGGTTGCTAGTGTTGATGGTCAATGTTGGGTGTCAAGATTTGATAATTTGGAGGCTTCTAAATATCTTATGAAATCTCCCCCATTTCTTCCACATTTGGAATGATGGCCCTAGCATGGATGAGAGGGGGATGGTAGTTTTGTGCCATATTCGACCCATTTTAGGGCTTCCTGAAGCTCTAGAGGGTTTTGGTAGGGTCTAAGGATCGTCAGGCATCAAGAAATGATCATTAGGTGATTAATTAAGGCCATTTTGGGCTTTCCCCCATCTATCCACACTAAGGATGAGAGGATTAGCATGGAAGAAGCCTTTCCTAGTGTGTAACACATCAAATCCTAGATTTTAACTAGTTTTGACTAGGTTTGGTGAAGTTCTAAGGCTGTCAAAGATGCTTGGAGGGGTTCTAGGTCATGTGGGGCCCACTTTGGGGTCAAACATGTGCTAGATGAGTGTTGGGAGATAAGATTGAGTGTTATCCCCATTCTTCCATGCTAGGCACTATTTCCTTAGCATGAAAATTCGTGGTACTTAGCCTTGCTCATGTTTTGCCCAATTTTGGAAACCTAGGGTTGAAAAAGCCAAGTTTGTGTTAACAAAAATAGAAAGATATTTGTAAATCTAATGAATTTGTAAAATGATAAAGATTTTTCCACACTAGGAATGGAATTCCTAGTGTGGATGCATGGGGTTATGGTTGCCATAATGTTTTAAGTGTCAAAATTGGCAAAAATCTCAACATTTATGCAAGTTTTGGTCAAAAGTAAAGGCATAGGATTGGGCCTACAATCCAAATTTTTAAAATTTTAAAAATTGGATTTTTTTCCCACCAAAGAAAAAAATGAACTATACTTTTTCTTCCTTTTCTTCAATGCACTCATAGTTCTGGTGCATTGGATTAGAAGCTGGCATTTTGTTTAGGTTTTAGATGGGTTTTATATGTCAATTTTTGCAATTTTTGATCATAATTATCATTCTATAGCAAAAACAAAATTGGATGAGGGCTCTAACAGATGTTTTTGCAGTAGAAAAAACCAATATTTAGCATGGAATCCTTCCATCTCCCCTATATCCAGTGTACAACTCCCATTTTCTCATAATTTCTATCATCCTCAACATTGAGCTTGCCATGGCACCCAAATAGAGAGGAGGAAGGAGAAAAAATCCCATAGTTTAGAGGATGGAAAAGTGTTCTAGATATTTTTCAAAGGTTCCTAGGCCTATGTCTATCTAGACCCCATCTATCATTGCTCTAAGGTAGGCAATTCTACCTATTTTTGCCTTTGTTTCTTGTGATTTTTCTAGTTTTTTGCTTTCTATATGTTGAGGTCATTTTTTAAGATCTACTTCTATAGAGGGATTAAAATGAAATTTTGATTAAATCCCATATCCTATTTTGGCTACTCCCATGTAGATCTGTAGTTGTTTAATTGCTTTAGCTTTTGTAGATTTGATTTTAAAAATAGGGCTTGCTATTTTATGTTTTTTTCTCAAAATCTTGGGTTATGAAAATTTTTTTAAGATCTAGGCCTCAAGAATTGTAAAAATTAAAATTTTTTAAAAATCCTAACCATTATTTTGATGTGAATTTAAATGGATTTTAATGGTTTTATCTATTTTGACCATTTTAATGGCTATATGAAATNGTTTAATGGTTTTATCTATTTTGACCATTTTAATGGCTATATGAAATTTAGGTTTTGAGATTTTTGAAGTTTTGATATAAAAAGAAAGAAAAGTTGTGTACTTTTTCTCAGTAAAATGGTTATAGATTTGTAAAATTAACGGTCACGGGTTTGTAGCCCTTTTTAAAATCTTTTTGATGGTTGTTATCACATTTAATTTTACTTTGACATGAGGAAGTTATGTCTATTTTCCTAACGTTGCGCCATTAGGTTGTTTATGGCACTTTTGTAATTTCATGTAGATTTATGAAATTTTTATAAGAGAATGGCAAAGTTTTCTGATTTTTTTTATCATGGATGCATAGGCTTTGGCTTCAGTGTTCCAATGAAGGTGGAGTCACTCTGATTGGGCTTAAAATGAATTATTTATAAAGTTTTTTCTATGGTTGTATGAATAAAGGAAAAACTCATGGTTGTAGTACATTACTCAAAATAGAAGTGGTTGATATGTATAACTTATGTTTTTTATTTTATGAACATGTAAGAATAAATGCTTAATTTTTATTTTTCTAAAAGAGTAAAATATTTTTTATTTTAAATAAGATTTTATTATGGCTACATGGCTTTTTTCTAAGTGTATCATGCTTTCTTTTCTAAATTTGTGCATAGTTTAGATTTTTTTTTTCCAAATTTATTCATGCTTTGCATAATTTAGATGTTTTTTTTTTCTAAAATTATGCTTTCTTTTTTTAAAATTTATGCATAATTTAGATGCCTTTTTCTAAATTTATGCACAATTTAGACTAGGATATAGTTTTGGCTATGAAGGCTATACAATATGATAACAATGATTTTATGGAATTTCTTAATCTAATTTAGATAAACATGTAAGAGCTTTTTATAGAAGCTAATTTCACCTTTGACTTACGAAGTTTTTTCTAAATTTTTTTAGAAATTCTAGTTGGTCATGATGTAAGAACATGCAAGGTTGTAGTAATGTTTTCTTGTTAAATTACTTGGATTAATTTAGATAAACATCTTAGAGCTTTTTATGGAGGCTAATTTCACCTTTAACTAGATGTTTTGTCTAAATTTTCTAAGTAACCCAAATAGGTTGTATTGTTTTTGCTTTCAAATGTTGTAATAGTGGAATTTATTAAGATAATTTAGATAAACACCTTAGAGCATTTTACAAAGGCTTATTTCACTTCTAACTAGGATGTGTTTTTTTTTAACTTGTTAAGAAATTATAATTGGTCATAATGTCTTTGTTTTGTTTCATGCAGGGTCTTCTTGAGGCCTGTCCTCATCATAATGGAGCTTGTTGGTAGTTTGTGCTACATTGGTCATCCCAAGATCAATACTCCATCAAATGACATGCCTCTTAGGAACCTTTCATTGTGGTTCTAGTCTAGGGAAAGGGTCTTTCTTCCCTACCTCCTTAGGAACTTCAATGTCATGATGCGATCAAACTTGTCTATGAATGTAGCTAGGGTGATTGTGGAGACCCTATTGCCTCAAGAATTTGGTTTGATTACTAGCTATATTATTGATAGGCTAGTTCCTAAGACTATAGGGGGGCCAGAAGATGCCATAGGTTCACATTACCTTTTAGAGATTTGGATGATGCCAAAGTATAGTTAGTTTAATATTAATAGGACTCTGATGGTGGTGCATAGAGCCCACACATTATTCCAAAACTCACCTAGCACCATGTATCATCTATAGGGGTAAACATGGTTATAGTAATGTTTTTATGGTTTTGGCTTAATTACCTTATCTAACTTCATGAATTGAACTTCTTGCATATACAAGGGTAATGATCAAGGCTTGATCATCAATGATCAAATCCTGGTAGTGGCTCAAACTGCTTTAGATGAATTCACCAAGAGTTCCCAAATTAGAGCTACTATGTATTAATAGTTAAGAGGGGACTTTGATGAATACACCACTAGGTTTAACCTTGTATACAAAAAGTGTAAAGATGATTGGATAATTCACAGCTAGTGGGTAGATGTTGATAGCATAGATCGAACCCTTGTAGTTGGAACCTCCACACCTTAGAAGAAAAGTAAAGGTGAACATATGGCTTGTAGTGTTTTAATGTTTTTCTTGGTTTTTGAAATTGTTCATATGGATGCTAACCTTTTGTTATTACTTTGTAGGACCTTCTACCTCAGCTGATGTTATTATACCACTTTCATGTTCACATCAGGAGCATATCCTCATCCTGAGGCTATCGATGTGACATCAGCATAGGAGTGGCTAAAGGGACAAGTGCTTGGATATGTTCAAGCTAACATCTAGAATTTAGGTTTACTTGATGTATTCATGGCAGCTATCCCTTCCATCCCTACTACAAAGATGCTACATGTCATCAAATCCTTTGATGAGAAAGTTGATTACTTTAGCACCATCATTCAAGGTCTTAAGGTGAATATTGACCTAGGTGCTATCCTCTTTTATGACTTGTTTGGTATCCCTACTAATGAGGTAAAGGTTCCCTCTAGGACAATGAGGGAATTGGGCCATTGTAAGGAAGTTCTAAAGTGGCTTGGTGCTAGCATGGGCCACTCTAGAATTTCAATGGATAGGTTTATGAACCCTAATGTAAAGGAATCATATCCTTTGTTTAGGTCTCATTCATTTCCCAAACGACTATCACAAAATAAGGTAATTGGCCTAGCACAGCGATGTACCTTTAAAAGGGTCTTGATGGAGGACATCAAATTTGATTAGGCTATTGCTTTGACTACTAGGATTTGAGAGGAGATCCTTAAACTATGTGTTGACACCTCTATGACAATCGATATGCACTTTGCATTTTTTGTAGGTTATCTAAAGAGGTTTGTGGAGTTTTTGGTGGTGTATAGGAATGGATGATTTCTTTCCTAAGATCCAAGCCAACTTTCTAAGCCTTGGATAAAGCACATTCATCCAATAGTGTAGGCCAAAAACCCACTAGAGGGGATGGATGAAACTGTATCCATTACCACTAAGAATCTTGATGTTAGAGAGTACAATTCTCCCAAAACTATTGATGATGATGATCTTGTCTTGTTTCCTACTAGTGTTTAGGATGCCAGCTGATGGTGCATGGAAGCCAAAGAGGTAGCTAGAGTGAAACTCAAGAGGCCTATGGAGGAGGCATCCCCAGCATTGGATCAACTTGCCTCAAAGAAGCTTAAGTTTATGCTTAAGCCATCATAGCAAGTAGTTTTAGGTATGCTTTGTTTAAATTTGGCTATTTTATGATTTAAATTTTTATGGCTACTTTATGGTTTCATGTGTTAACTTGTTTTCTATGTGATATGGTTGTAGATAAGCATTAGGTTATAGCAGCCCAAGCTATTGAGGAGGCAGAATAAAGGCATGCCAAAGAGGCACTCCTAAAGAAACCTATGGTTGAAAGACTTACCAATGTTGGTATAGATGATTTAGATGCCTTGTTTGATGAGGCAGTACTAGATATATCTCCCATCATCATCCCAGAGGAGAAAGATGAGGAGGACCTAGATATGCCTTAATATTTTTGCTATATTTCATTGGTTATCTTTGTCTATCATCCTAACCTTTTGATGATTGTTATGCTTATAGTAGTTTCTAAGTCATCAATGGAAGTTCTCATCCCTATGTTTTGTGTGAAACCATGGGTAGAGACTCCAAACAAAGTGGAGTTCCTATGTGGGATGGCTAAGGACATCATCAATTGATTGCATCAGGTTGCACCTGAGATGGGTAAGGATTTTTTTTATGTGCTTTCATTGTAGGATTTGTTTGTATTACGGCCATTTAAGGTTGTGTTTTATGGTTATTTTTTGTGATTTTGTAGTACCATCCATGGAGTGGAATTCTTGCATAGACATGGAGGTAGACTCCTTGCATAGACTTCCCTCTGATATATCTAGTCTACTTGTGAAGTTGTACGACGCTACCATTGATTTAGCAATGTCATGCATAAAAGCTTCATGGAAGCTAGAGAGGTCCAATGAATCCCTATGGGAGGAAGTTGTGGCCTTAAGGAGGACATGATTAGAGATCTCTAAGACTGTAAAGCCTTTGTGAAAGTCCAAGTGGCTAAAGTTATGGACTAAGAAGATCACATGGGCTTGCTACTAGCATGTTGCTTAGGACATAGTAGAAATCCTAGAGGAGATGGTGGAGCAATGTTTAGTGGTCTCAAAAGTTTATGGTTGGTTATTGCTATCATTGGTGGGGGACTTGGGTGGGTTGAACTTTGGACTCTGGTTTGTGATCCTTGTTTCCTTGTTTACAATTGCTATAGTGGTGTTGTTTTGTTTGCTCTTTTCTTTGTCTGTTTTGACATGTTGGTTTTTATATGATATATAGGCAAGATCATGGCTAGCCTTTGTGGCATCCTCTATGTTTTTAGTTTGTGCAAAAACTTAGCTAAGAGACCATGGATGAAGGTAGTAAATTTTTGACTTGAAGAAGTGATTAATTGCTTCCTTGAATATGGCTAACAAGTGGGCTTCGGCTATAGGCTCTGGTATTTCATTAACTAGTCCATTCCATTGTTGAATGAATATTTGTACAGGTTCTAAGGACCCTTAGTTGACCTTCATGAGTTGTTCAAGCATTATATTAGGCTTTAAGTTATATTTGAATTAGTTGACAAACTAGGCTACTAATTCTTCCAAAGAGAATATAAACCCCCTAGCCAATGTGTGATACCAATTGAGTGCTTTTCTAGTCAAAGACATAGGGAAAATCCTCATGATGGTATGAGGCCATGGTTTCAAGAGAAAAAATTCTAATTGAAAGGTAATAAGGTGAGAATTAGGGTTACCTTCTCCATTATATTTGCTAAATTGTGAAATGGGAACACCAAGATGGAGTGTGAAATATTGATCTATAGGACTTATGAGATCATTATGGTAGAAGTCCATAATCTTGATAATTTGTGTGGTAGAGGCTTTAAGCCTTTTTAGCTCCTCCATTAGATATTGCAAATCTCATACCTACTCATTCTAACATTGGAGAGAGGGGAAAATGTTTGAATACCAAAATGAAAACTTAGTAATTTCCAAATATGGTTTTGGTAGGTTGCCAACTTTTTCCAAAAATGAGGGAAAAGTAGGCTTGGTTGGTATGGAAACCAATGTTAGTTTAGTGGTAAAGAATGTGGGAACAAAGATTAAATGTTTATTAAGGTTTTCATGCTAGCTTTTCTCTAGGAATTCGTAGTAGATGTGAAATTCTAGCACCTAAACCACCTATAGCTTTCACACTAAGGTTTCTACCGAAAGGGGGTAGTGGGGGTAAATGTAGCATTAGATTCCCTGGGATTTCTAGGTTCAAAAAACTAAAAGATCGCTTTCAACTTGCAATAAAAGAAATCTGGTTATAAAAATGGCTTCAAACTTCACCAATGCTACCCTTCCAACTACTTCCACATTGGGTATAGTAGAGGGGGAAAAGAAGGCAGGGGGTGGGATGAGATGATGGGAATCTCACACCTCCTACCTTAACGTTGATGGGGGAAAGGCTGAAAACAAAAGTGGAAAATTAGTATTTTTTCACTAAAATTGGTTCTAACCAATTGCCAATTTTCTCATTTTGGAAAAGTGGGGTTGGGGAAGCCAACTCATGGAGTAGTTGAACCACCCACTTTAGAAACTAGAGAAATTTTTTTTGGTAGTAAAAAAAATAGGGAGAAAGAGATATTGACACTAGCTTTGGGCTATACAGTTCATAGAAAATGCTATGAAAAGCTAAAACCCAACCACTTGCAAATTCCATGCTATAGCTTTGGTCATAGGGGGGAAAGAATAGTGTTGATTTTTCCAAGGTTTTGACTGTGAAAATTAGAAAAAAACTTGCAAAATGGAAATAAAAAGAATAGATATAGTTATAGAATTTAGGTGAAGGCCCTCTTTCTAGTGCCAAGAAAAAACTATTGCGACTAAAAATCTCGTTTGCTGGAATGAAAATCAAGGATTCTTGATGTAAGAAATTCCCTAGCCTCAAATCCCTAGGGCCACTATGATAAAAATGGAATTCAAGGCACCCTAGCTAGTCCAATAGATCAACCAAGGACTTATGAGATGCAAAACATGGGAATATAAATAGATCTGAATGATGCACAAATAATAAATTAACTTTTGAACACAAAACTTAAGAGTTAAAACTTTATTAAGAAAGAATAAAGAATAATTTAGAGAAATGTGTACAAATTATGCTTGGATTAGAAAAAAAAAGGGGGTCCAATTGAGCAAGAGTTCAAAGTCTATTGAAGCTAATGTGATGTACTCCATGATCTAGGTGTTAAGCCACTCTTGATGTTATCAAACCTTCCTTCATTACTAAAATCTTGGATCTAGCAATTGGGTCACTGTTGGGAGGGGGTGAGAAAGGTGTAAAATTTGGATGCCAAGTTGCTTCTTGATAGGTTTGGAATCCTAGCAGTGTAGTGTTAACACAAAAAATCCACAAAATCTCAAGGTCACACTACTTTCATGTTGGGGTTCAAGAGAATGCAAGTATGGGAACTTGCAAGAGCTCTTGAGTGCTTGAAAATGCCCCAAGTATGGAATTCTATGTATGCAAATTGCTTAAGAATGCTTGCAAGTTTTAAATCTTGTCAAAAATGCTAATCCATTAGAAAAATTACTAGATTCAATAAATGATGTTTGAGCTTGACTTTTATAGGGTCTTTGGGCCATGAATGGGGTTGCAGATTGGCCATGATTTGATGGAAATTTGCTACAAATTGGCTTCCAACTTTAAGTGAGATGGGTGTTCAAATTTGTGGGGTTACTAGACATAGTAAGTGCTTCCCCCCATGGCCATTTTGTTTACTATAAATAGTAATTTTGGCATGCCTTCTATGCTAGAGATGAATTTTCCATGCTAAACTCTCCACCATGGTTGTTGAAGTGGCTAGTCAACATTCAAGTGCATGAATTGATGAATTTTGCTCCTTGTGGCTTCCATTTTGGGGGATTGAATTTTCCATGCTTGTGGGTGGGGGAAGGAGAAGTTTCCAAGCTAGGAGAAGAGTTTCCAAGCTAGGGGAAAACATTGACATTGGGGGGAAACTTTTTAGGCGAGGTGGGGAAAATTTCCAGGTTGTGCATTTGGTCTCCACATTGAAGGGGGAAAAGTTTCCAAACCTTCCACCCTTCCATTCTAGGGGTAGGTGAGATCTACCCCTCCTACAGGTATTTCCAACATATAAAAATGCATACCCCCAATAAAACCCATCAAATTGCCCTTTTTGCAATTCCAAAAGGCATTTTTGAAACCCCCTCAAGCCCAAATATAGATGCTAGGTGACTTTTTGCACATGGAGAATGAGGCTTTGACAACTTATGAGGCATTTTCAACTCCAAAGGTATAAATTATGTAAAATTTCCCATTATGGATTACAATTTTCACATTTACAATTAAATTTTACCTTAGGTTTCATGGGGTGAAAGCTACATGATGAAGATTTGTTATAACATGCAAAATTTTGTGGTGTTTCATGATGAAAATCTCTAATAAATCTATAGGCTCATGCTTGGGTATCAATTTTTATGCATATCTCCTATTTGTGGGCAAGGTGTGATCCTTCTACCTCTGTAGTTACCTTTTGAAAGAGGCCCTTTATGTTCTATATTGAACTAGTCTTATTTAAGTGGAGTTGAAAGGTTTTTTCTTTCCTATTCATAAACTAAGGTCTAAGATCTTCTAACCAATTTCAGCATGAGTGTTAGATATGCATAAAGCACCTACCTAAACATGTTGGTTTGTAACAATGATAAAAATTCGTGTGAAATCTTAAACATTAAACCACCATTAAAAAATCATGCATGAAAATAATAGTAAGTATAATTCCTAACAAGTGTTCTATTTGTTGTAACCAAAAATATCAACTGCTAGAAAGCTAAGGATTCTGAACTACAAATAACCTCAACCCCAAATCCCCAGGGTCTCTAAGAAAAATGGGATTTAGGATGCCTTGCATGATCCAGTAGATCATCTAGGGACTTAGGGGGATGCAAAATGGAGGTAATGAAGTAAAGAGATATAGATCTATAAAGTAATGCATTAAAAATACAACAATTAAATCTGAAATTATATAAACTTTATTAGATAAATAAATAATGAGTTTAGAGATGTGCACAAAATTTGTGCCTAAGAAGAGGGCAAGGGGGGTTTCTTAAGTGGGAGTTTCAAGTCCATTGATGCTAATAGAATCCATTTCATGATCTAGATACTCAGCCACTCTCAATGTTGTTGAATCTTCTCTGCTGCCACTTAAGATTTGCAATTTTGGTCACTATTGAGGTTGAGAAATGTGAAGGATTGAAGTAGCCAAAATGCTCCATGTTGGGATTTGTGGATCCCAAAGGACAACATTGACACCCAGGGCTCAAAAATCCCAAGGGGAGGAGGGGTAATAGAAGTAACAAGGCTATAATGATTCTATGCTAGTAGGCCCTAAGAAGCTACATTTTTGCTAAGTAGCAAGAGCTCTTGAATGCCTAAGATGTCAAATGCTCAGAAATGATAAAGTATGGAACCTTGAAATGATGTGGGGGTTTGGATTTTATAGGTCTTTGGCCATGATTTGGATTGCAAATATGCTACAAATGATTGATATATTGGGCTATAAATTGCTATAAATTTCTATCATGTCTAGGTGGGTAGGTGCCCAAAATTTTAAAAGGGGGGGGAGGGGGTGCAGTTACTATATATGGAAAGTGTCATATCCCCATGGCCATTTTGTTTATAAAAAATAGTAACAGAGGTGCACCTTCCACATTAGCTTTTCTTGTTTCATGTTGGCATTGTAGGGTTCTTGCTAAAGTTGATGTGACATCAAAATCTTGGTCATGTTGCTTCTATACCAGGGAGGAGGTATTAACATTGGGATGAATCAAAGATCAATGCTAGGTTTCAAGGTCAAACCCTTCTATGCTAAGTATCATTCCAATTCTATGTTAGGGGTAGGTGAGATCCACCCCCTTGCATCCCTCTAGTTGGGAGTAGGTGACCCACACTACTCCACACTGGGGGTAGGTGGAACTTACCCACTACTAGTTTTTTCAATGTAGAAAAATGTATACCCCTCATAAAATGCACATAATTTCCATTTTTAGCATCCCAAAAGGCATGTTTCACCCCCTAAGGCCCAAATATAGATACTAGATGGATCTTTTCACTTGGGGAATGCAGCTCTTTTCAACCCCAAAAGTATGAAATATATTAGATTGCCCCTCATGGATTACAATATTTACATTTACAATGAAGTTTTACCTTGGGTTTCATGAGGTGAAGGCTACACGATGAAAAATGTTTACAACATGCAAATTTTGGTCATGTTTCAATGGCTTCTCTTTGTTGGTGTCTAGAGGATTAACTTGAGAGGAATAACAAAGAATGCAAAACACCACTGTAGGTCCATCACTAATGTTCCCTCTTCATTCTTGATCTAGTCATGTTGAACCATGTCAAAGAGTGCTTGTGATGATGGGATAAAGCTATGATGAGATGGTGGTAATGGTCATTAGGAAGATGGTTATGGAGGATAATAATGCATTCCAAGTGTTATCATCATGGCTATAGCATGATATTGACATATTTTGAAGTGTTTGTCACTTGGAAAATATGTTTGAGGATCCAATCACTTCGCTCCAAGATTTCTTTGGCCATTGGGTTTTGAGGCTGCATTGACCATTTGGACTCTTGGTAATATGCTTTCCCTTATTTTTCTATGGGGTGAAACCTTCATTAGGTCTCATTGCTAGGACTAGTTTGATATACTTTTCTCATTGAATGAGTTGTGTGACATTCAACGACCTTGGGGCTTTCCCATCAAAGCAAAACATGTTATGCTCGATGGACTTAAAATTTTTCCCATCAAATGTCTTATGTTACATTCAAGTGAACTTGAGGATGAAGTACAATGAAGGGATTTCATAAGACCATAATGTATGAATGTCAAATATTGGTTAACATTGTTGTTTAGGGTCAAGAAGGCTTTAATGAGATTACAAGGTTGGGCTTAAGGCATCGTGCTAGATGGAGGGAAATAGTACAAGCACTCTTGGCATATTAGAAAAAACTTACCAAATCATGTACACCAAGGTAACGTAGTAACTTGCTTCCATGACGGGTTGTACTTTTGTGGTAGCTCCAAGCTTCATCCTACGAATACAACTCAAAGGGGACAAAAAGACCAAGCAAATAGAGCATGTTATAATAATAAAATGCATATAGGCCACATAGAGAATAGAAACAAGATACCTAGATTACCCATGTTTCTAGTTTAATGATGTGGTAGGCCATGGTGCCATTTTAAGGTTATAGTAGACTATGAAGCTAGTTTAAGGCCATGGTAGGCTATATTGCTGATTTAAGATGTCGGTAGGTCATGGTAAAGTAGGCTTTCTTGTTGATGGTCATTGATGTTAAGGATCCTATAGGCTACATATGGGTCACATGTAATAAGGCTTTAGATAGGAATGGTTGACTAAATTGGCCAACTTATTCTCATCCATGTTTACAATCTTGAATGCTCCATTTCCATAGGCTCTAGTGACAAGGAAGGATCCTTCCAAGTTGGCTGAGAATTTATTTGCATGCTCATGGATGGCTTTGAGAACTAGGTCACCCTCCTTGATCTTACGCTTGATTAAGTTATGGGGGTGCTACCATTTTTGTGTCTCTTGATAGTGCAAGACATGGGCAAGTTCTTACATACATTTCTTCTCCACTAAGTCTAGCTCCACTATCCACAACTCCTTACTTTGTTCATCATTGATGAAGTTGGTTAGGGCCACCTAAAGTGATGGTACATCAAATTAAAAAGGTAAAATAGCTTCAGAACCATAAACCAAGCTATAAGGTGTTACACCACTTATTGTATGGTAAGTTGTATAATAGGCCCAAAGTGCATGGACAAGATACTCATGCCAATTGAGCTTTCTATTATTGAGCATATTCTTGAGCAAGTTGATGATGGCCTTGTTACTTTTTTTGCTTGTCCATTGGCATGAGGGTAATAGGGCAATGAGAAATAATGCTTAATTCCTAGGTCTTAATAGAAAATATTTGTTTCTTGGCTGCTAAATTATGGTTCACTGTTTGTAAATATGGTTATGGGTGTGCAAAAATGAGCTATAATGTTATCTAGGATGAATTTATGGACTTTTTCATATGTAGTTTTCCTTAGGAGAATAGCTTTAACCCACTCAGTAAATTATTTAGTTGTGGTGATGATGAAGCTATTTCCCATAGAAGACTTAGATATTATAGGTTCGATGATATCCAAAACACATCATTGAAATGAATAGGTTATCTAAGTTTTATGTAACTCAACTAGTGGTACATGTATAAGGTTGCTATGTCATTGGCACGTGTCATAACGCTTAACCTTCTACAAGCACTTAGTTTCCATATAGGGTCAATAATAGCCTAACCATCTAATCTTAGTGATCATAGCTCTAGGTCCTATATGCCCCCCACAAACACCCTCATGAACCTACTCTAAGACTTTTCTAGACTTGGCTTTACCTATGAACTTTAGCGATATGCCATCATAGGACCATCGACATAATATGTTATCACCTACTATGACATGTTGTTTTAATTATTTATGTATAGTGTCCTTTTGAGTAGTAGTTAGGCCTTGTGAGAATTCACCATGCATAAGATAAAATTTAATATTGTCATACCATTCTTTGGTAGGAGTAGTATGAACTACGACCATAGAGGTATCTATTGCACTCTACATGATGGAGATAGCATAGTTCACAATTAGGGTGGGTAACTAACTAAACACATCTAGTGTCACATTGAGGACTAATGTTATAATTGCATCTGCTATAGCATTCTCATTTCAAGGTATGCATTGGATATCAATATTTGTAAATTATTTTAACAATTGCTTTCCTAGGTCACAGTAAAGTTGTAAATGTTTGGCTTTACATGCATAGACCTTGGTCACTTGGTTAACCACAAGTTGGAAATTTCCTTTAATCATTAATTATTTGATTTCTAGGTCATGAGCTACCATCATTACTTTGATCAAATCTTGATACTCCTATATATTGTTGGTACATGAAAACTAATGACTCATGGTTTGCCAAGTGCTAATATCGGACCCCTGTTATTGGACCCTTGATATTAGGCACAATATATTAGGTTTGATGAGTCCCAATATAAGACCCTTGATATTGAACCCTCGATATCGGGTACACGATATTGTGACCTAACAAGCGATATTGGATACATGATATCGTGGTTCCTGTGTGAGCCTATAAATACACAATGGGGCACATGGGAAAGGCATAGGAAGTTAGTATTAGAGTAGGATATTTTTGTCAATTTTTCCTCTTAACCCTTTCCTCAATGCATGCCCACAGTGTGATGATTGTAATTGTATCGAACCTTTATTCAAGTGTGACATACTTGGACACACACATGACTGGAAATAAAGATCAAGATTACTTCATCATTACAACATTCAGTTAATTTTAATTGTTATTTATTGCTTTCATAATTAATATTTCTCCACCTTCATCTCCTATCCTTGTTAGTAAATGTGGAATGAGTATGACTTAATCACAAGCATTTAAGTGTGACTACTTGGTATCCTAGTAGCATACCTAGAACATGCACTTGGTAGTCCTAGTGGTAGTACACGAGGTCCAAGATGTGTATAGATGATTAAGGGATGGATGCTCATTGCACTTAGTCTAGCTTAGAGTCTCTTCACCCTTTCCCTCTTAGCTTAATTAAGGCTATTTTCCATTGCCTCTAGGAGTGGCACTAGTTTAGGACCATATCATATACCTCACTCTGGACTAAACCATATGTGACAAAGCAAATACTAGTCTAGGTGGGAAGACAGCGAACTACAATCAATGAGTAACTATTTAGATATCACAACTAGTCCATCTGCAGAGTTCAACTAGATCATGTGTGAATGATCATATTCATATGATTGAGTGTATGGGTACCTCGCCACTCATCAAAAACTCAAAATGATAGGTGAAGGATCAGATTTCACCATATGGAAATGTTACAATGGTAGTAACACTAGCCCCATGGGTAGTTGAAGCTTTGTCAAAGATCATGACCACCTCATAGCCCTTAGGCACTTAGCTAATGGAATTTATATATTCATTAAGAGACTCAAGATCTATGGCTACATGATCATCAATAAGTGAAATAGTGAGTTGTATAGCTATAACTTCACCTTTCCTTGAGGATTGAGAGATGTAACGAAGGTCAAACTCTATGGTTATGGCATTCTGTTAGGCGATATAGTTACTTTCATAAATGTTGGTAATTATGTCTCTAAGCATGTTATATTTGAAAATGATGTTGACTTGGCTCTTGAAGAGGTAATATCTCAAATTCTTTAATGAGAATACTAGTACTAGATAATAGTTCTCCACTTTAGTATATTGAGTCTTGTGGGTAAAAAATGCATGGCTAAGATGGGATACTAGCAACTTTGCTCCATCATCATGTTTCTAATAGAGTAAAAAGATGATGAACATGTTAAAGATAGCAAGGTAAATGTAAAATGGTTTAATCTCTTTTAGAGGATAGACCATTGGCAGTTGTACCAACTATTGCTTAAGTTTTTCAAAGGCCTACTAGCATTGAGCTATCCACTCATAGTGAGTCCCTTTCTTAAGTAAGTGTTACATGGGTTGTAACTTATTCTTAACCCTAGCAATAAACCTATGAATAAATTGTAATTTTCCTTGTAATCCTCAAAGCTTTGTAAGGTTGGTAGGTGCTACTAATTTGGATATGGCCTTCACCTTATTAGGATCAATATGAATCCCTGCTTCAAACACTACAAAACCAAGCATCTTATCAGTTAACACTGGAGACATACTTCTTGGGATTAAGCCTAAGCTTGTGTACTTAAGGCATAATTTGAACACATGATCTAGGTCATTAGCAAGGTCATTGGACACTTTGGACTTAATATCTATATTGTCTACGTAATCATTGAGCAAACCTAGCATGTAATTGATAAAGATATAGGTCATGAATCTCTAGTAAGTTGCTCCCACATTATTAAAGATAAAGGGAATCATTGTATAGAAAAAGGTACCCTAAGGAGTCATGAAGGTCATGCTAAGTTGGTGTTATATGTTGATCCTAATTTGATTGTATCCCAAGAATCCATCTATAAAGGATAAGAAGGCATGTTCAGCCGTAGTATCGATAAGTGGATCAATACTAGGCAAATGATCAATGAAGGCCATTCTAAGGATTTTTCAATGGAGCTGATGTGGTCAACAAGACTCTCAGGCATAAGATCTAGAAAATTAAGGTTAATACATTACTTAACATCATCATGGGATCCATGTAGATACAAAGGCATAGTAATCTACTCCTAGGTACTTATACTTTCATCCTACATGTTAATCAAAAGAATATTTAGTAACACCTGGGTAGAAGTGAATAAACAATGTTAACATGCTATAAAATTATGCAAATACATGCTATTCTAATGCAAACAAGGTCATCCAAGACTATAAGAAGAGTAAAAATAAGAAACTAAGATGCAATAAGGGCTAGACAAAGGGCCAATAAGGCCACAAATGATCAACAAGGATCACAATTTTGCTAGTTTAAGATCTTAGTGGGCCATAATGACATGGTGTAAAATGGTGATTATGGAAGGTCAAACCACATCACCAAATACCAATAAAAGGCTAAACAAGGCTATATAAGACTATAGTATAGAGAATCTAGCACTAACATATTGAGATAGGAAGTAGTAGTGAGGCTAAACAAGGTCAATAATGCAATAGGTCTTTATATGATAAGAAAAGGCCCCAAATAAGGTAAAGTGGGATATATTTGGTGAACCTCGGTAAAAAAATGATAAAAAATGGTTAGATTCTATCAATTTTAGGCCTTAGTGGGTCATGGCTTAAGGCTATAAGGATCATGAGTTAGTTTGTGCATCAATCAAGGTTGTTTCTAGGCTATTTGGACTAAAAAACTAAGGGTTTCAAAGCTTTCATGCTAGATCCTCCCTTGTTTCCATTATAGCTAGCATGGAAGGAATGATACCTAGCATGCATGAAACATCTAGAGGATTTTCAAGGCTTATTTTGACATAGTTGAATGGGGAAGGTCATAGGCTACGTTTGAGACTAGTTTCAATCTCCAGGACTTCTCTTTTTAACCTAAAAGTATCTTCCACATTGGTTCCATGATGGAAAGCATGGAGCCAATGTGGAAACCAAGGAAAACATGTTAGATGACATCCAAAGAGTCAAAATTAAGGTTCTGGGGCCTTCACAAGGTAGTGCAAGGCTAGAGCTATCAAAATTGATCATTGTGAGGGTCAAGAAAGGCTAAAAGATAGCTCTTAAAGTAATATTCCCTTGTCTTCACATTGGCCAATGTGGATGGGGATGGGGGGCTTGGTGTAGAGAATTTAAATCTAGGCTAGAACCAAGTTTTCGTAGTTGTGCATCTCCTAGCTATGTTTTGAGGCCATCTTGATGAGATTTTGAGTGTTAAACTGAGCTTGAGGTAGTTGGCTACTATGAAGTAGAGGTGGAACCCTTGATTTTTAATTTTAGGATGATCTGGATAGCAAATAAACTAGGTTTCTAGGCCCCTAGGGATACAAACTATGACTTCCAAAGTTTTTGGTCAATTTTAGTCATGTTTGAAGGTTGTTTAAGCCCATTCAAGGCTACACCCCCCTTGATCCATGTTTTGGGGTGTTTGGGGGGGGGGGGGGGGGGGGGGGGGNNNNGGGGGGGGGTGTTGTTGGTCTATCATGGAGGATGGGAGTTGATGAATTATATGTGCTAAAGCAAGGTTAAACTAGTGCAATATTAAGGCTATGGGATCCTAGGCTTCACTAGTGTAGGTTTTTAACCTCTCAGGTTGTTAACATGTTGTCAAAAGTGGAAAAGCAAAAATTTCATGCTAGCACCATACTAGCTAGCATGGAAGAAGGGGTGCCTAGAGTGAATAGATCATAAATACTAGATCTAGGCTAGTTTTTACCACAATCAATCATTAATGTTGGCTTGTGGGGTTGCCAATGTTAAGGCTTAGGATTAGAGTCAAAATCTAGCAGTTTCTAGGGTCTCTAAGTGGTTTTTTTGAGTTATATCTTTGGATTCACAGTTCTCCATGCTAGCCAATGTGGAGGAAATTAAAGGATGGATTTTTTTCAATAGCTCTTGAACATGCATGTGTGTTTCTAGGGTCACTAGTGTCAATGGCTAAGGCTCATGATCAAGATTTGGTAATTTTGAAGGTTGTTAGGTAGTTTTTGGGTTGAACCACCTTATTCCATGTTGGCTCCACACTCACCAACATGGATGTAAAATTAAAGATTAAGGGGAAGTATTTTTTGATTAATTTTGAATGTGCATGTCCATTCTTAGGATCATTAGTGCTGATGGTTAGAGCCTAGGATCAGAACCTAGCAATTTTGAGGGTCTCTTGAGAGTTTTTTAGGTTGCCTCTTTAGTTTCACATTGGCTCCACATTGGCCAATGTGGAACCAATGTAGAAAATCTTAGGAGGTTGAATTATGACTATTTAGGTCTAAATTTTTAAGCTTTGGCAACTCTCAGATGTGTGGACAGGGTTGTAGGATAAGTATAGGTTAGTTTCATATGATTTTGATGCATCTATGACCTCCCATGGACCTTCCTAGCTACATCTACACTAGTTCCATGCTGGTTAGCATGGAAGATAGGGATGCTCAATGTTGAGGCCAAGAAACTCATGAAACATGATCAATTTTGAGAAGTTTTAGCTACTAGACCCTCTAGGAAGGCTAGGTTGTTGATAGAAGTTCATTTGGAGGTAAATCTTGATAGATTTGGCTATTCCCCATCCATCCATGCTAGCTTCATGTTGGCTAGCATGGATAGGATCTCCTGCCACTATGGATGAACTTGGAGTCAAGTTTTTTGGCCAATTTCAATACATTTCAATAGGTTTTCAAGGTTGCTAGGGCTGTAGAGGATTAAGGGTCCTAATTTGATGTCAAAATAAATTAGTTTGAAGGCTCCTAGGTGTTCATTTAGTCAT
>MNCI01001925.1:222856-277355 GCA_015680685.1 Gnetum montanum
GGGGGTGGTCGTAGTGGGGAAGGGAAGGAGGTAATGACTTTTGGCCTTTTCTAACCAATTTTATGATGTTTGAAGGGTCTAAGAAACATCGACAAGGTCTAGAGGTCACTAAGGTAGGCCATTGAGCTATTTCTAGCTATATAGAAGGTTATACTATACATCCCTAGCGCATTCATTCTAGCTCCATGTTGGCCAATATGGAGAGGGAGGTTCACCAGTGAGGAGAAGCTTCAAGGATGAACATGTGGGCCCACTCTAGGGGTCAAATTTGGATGTGATGGGTACTAGGGGGTAAGAATGGATGTCATCCCCTAGCTTCATGTAGGGCCATGTTTCCCCAACATGGAAACCCAAAGTCTCTAGTTTTAGTAAGGTCTAATCCCCTTTTGGGGCCTAGGATTGAATGAGGTAGGTTACAATTTCTAAAAGTGGCAAGGGAGCTAGGTTTTAGGAGGTGGGATGCATGCATCGAAGTTGGAACTAGGTTGCCCAATGTGGATGCATAGGGGTTAAGGCTAGACCATGACTTTAGAAGTTCCAAGGGGTTAAAACCCTAGCATTGATGGTGTTTTTGGTTTAAAAACACTGTGTATGAGGGTGTATGGTGGGGTCCATGGTCCACAATTTTAAGAACTAGCTTATATATATATATTAATTGGCCGAGATGATTTTTAAGAAGATGATGTTAACCAAGTTTGACTACTGGATGAGGTAACAAGACAACTAAAAGTGGAATCACTCATCCCTTCTTTCTTTCTCTACCACTTACCCAATTTAGTTTTACCCTCTTAGTCAGGTTTGTTCTATCTTTGTTTGTTCATATAATTTCTTAGAAATAAATTTCTTGCATAACTAATAGCTTAAAAATGCCATGAACAAACAAAGATAGAATGAACTTGACTAAGAGGGTAAAACTAAGTTAGGTAAGTGGTAGAGAAATAGAGGAGGGATGAGTGATTTTGTTTTTAGTTATCTTGTTACCTTGTCTAGTAGTTGGGCTTGGTTAACATCATCCTTTTTAAAATCATTTTGGCCAATTGATATATATAAAAGCTAGTGGAGAAATTTCATAGGGTATGAGTAGAATTTAATTATTTTTTAAAGTTTTTAAGTTATTAATTATCATTATAAAGGATATAGTTATAAATGTTTAGGCTATTAAAATATTAATAGACCTATTTAAATAACATCACTATTTACATTTCAAATAATATATACTAGTAAACATAAATTGGTAGAAATAAAAGTTCATATATTTCATATATGTTGATGAAGGAATACATTACATAATTATTGCAACAAACATTACAAAGTTGTAAAATAGGATTGAGAAAAAGGCAAAATACAGTGATAAGTGTGAACTCAATATTCCTAATCCTTGAATTAAGTAAAATGAAATTCCTATGCAATTCTACTATGGAGATGTTTAGCATTTGAAATATTTCTATATCTTTGCACAAAGAAAGGAGGATGAATCTTCAAATAATTAATGGTCTTGACTCAAGATAATGCAACAAACATTAGACATGTAACTTCTCTTGAACCAATGTCAATAGTACCCTTATCTAGTGTCATTCCTTGAGATTTATTAATAGTTATGGTCCATGCCAACCATAATAGTAATTTACACAATGCTCCTCGGACCATAGGTATAATTGGCACATGATGAGGATTACCATTATCAAAGGGACATCCGATGTAGGAGTCAAAATTAACAACAACGTATGATGGTAATGCAAATGGCTATTTACCTAGATGATACATAATAATGTGGATCGTTTCAAGTGCAGCATTCACCAATCCTACTTTAGGCCAAAGGTTAATTATGAGCATAACCTTTGCACCTTCACATATAAGCAAAGATTGCTTAATATCATCATTGTCATCATCTAAGATTTTAAATCCATGGGGATCTCTATCTACTACACAAACAATAATGGGCCTTTGCATTGTTTGCAACATCTTCTTATTATGTGATTGGACTTTATCCTTCATATCATATAAATGCATTGATTTTTCAAAATTTTCTAATCCACTTGAAGTGGATTGAGGATTCATTCAATTAGCCAAGAAATTATAATCTTCATCATGGCGTTTTCCTTCTCTAATATGCATTAATACTTCCTTGACACTTTGTTGTTGAGGATCAGTTCTAGACTAATAAAAAACTGCATCTAAAATAACAAAGGTATGAAATGATTGTCAAACCCCTATAATATCTTGATTCTTGCATGAGTAAGGCACAACATCAAGCATAGGAGAAAGTTAATCTATAGCACCTATTAGTATAACTGATCTCCCTCCAAAAACTTCATTTTGATTCTCTGGAAAATATCTCTTAGTTTTCTACCAATTATTTGTAATAATCTTCCTTCCAAAAAACTCATTTCATCAATTATTATATATCTTACTTGTGTATGTTGACATTGTATACATATCTTTATAGAGGAAGAGTGTTCATTGTAGGCATCTATTTCAATGCTCAAACTAGATGAATGGTTGCTATGTTAATGTTAAATGCCACAGCTCCTATGGATGCCATGACAAGTAAAGCATTATTTTTTTCATGGTAGTATTTAATGAAATTATTACAAAGTGCACCTATGAGAAATGAATTTCTAGTACCAACTGTTCCCTAGATAATCATTCATTAAGGGGAAACAACTTCATTCATTGACTATGAAAACATCATGTGGCCTACAATTTTATTGTAGCATTTCTTTTGGTTTGCATCTAGCTTATTAGAATTATAGACACTATAGTCATGATCAATAACAATCATTGAGTGAGATGCATTATTGTTGGTAATAAAGATTGTAGTGAACTTTGCAACATCCTCTCTTGGATACAATAACATAAATCCATGCATTCTATCAACATCTCATAGGCCAAGCATCTCTAATATTGTTCTATGAAAATGACCTATTGATAAGAGACAATGGTTTAAGATTTCAAAATAATATTCCTCATGATCTTGCACCTAGGGCATTACATCTACAAATCAATGAGGTAAGGGGTGTAACTTTCATGTCTTGAATAACATGGAACACCCCTGCAGCATAGCACCACTGTAGCGTAACATGTTCCCGCTGCAGCATAGCACTTGGCTACAGCGTAGCAAGTGGATCCACCGAAATTTTCACTCCACCTCTACAGGTTTTACATTGTTACGATCTGCCAGAACCTTAAACTAGAAACCTTAACCTCCTTTACATTTTAAACTTGTTATGATCCGCTAAGACCTTAAACTAGCAATTTGAATTTAGAAATTTTGTATAGTAGCGATCTGCTAAGACCTTAAACTGGCAACTATCTTATGTTGCATTATTTATTTACATATATTCATTACATACTATTGATTCAAACAAGTATCACTTGACTTGGCCTATTTGCTTATTGTGATAGGTCCAATTGAAAAAAATGGCTATGCATGGTGATCTTTGTTCGCCTTTGACCTTGACAGGTCCCTACAGTAGATTTACAAGATGCTTGAATCTAGAATCAGTAGACTTTGAATTATCCTCTTGTGACACTTACGTAGCATCCTTAGAAGCACCCATAGACTAGCTCGAACACCTAGTCTAGGCCCTAGTCCTAGAGGCAGGGGATGTGATTGAGGACCCTCTTATTGAAATCCCTATAACTACCTCTAGAGGTGAAGCAAAACCCTAAAAGTTAGCTTCGTTTTACATTCACAGGTACATCAAAGCATCTCTAAAGTTCTCAATGATAATGTTAAAGTGTTTGCATGGTCATATGATGACATGCCAGGCTTGGACTTGTGGCTCATACAACATAATATTATCCTAGATCCATGTGTCAAGGTAGTCAAGCAAAAGGCTGGAAAAATCAAATTGAAGATTGCACTAGCTGTACATGATGAAATCACTAAGATTTATTAAGCTAGTTTCATTTGGGTGGTTGATTACTTGAAATGGGTATCGAACATCGTTGCAGTTTCTAAGAAAATGGGAGGTATATGAATTTGTATAGACTTTTGAGACCTAAATAAAGTAATGATTAAAGATGACTTCCCATTGCCAAGTATTAATCAATTTATCAACACTACAGCTAGTCATGCCTTACCGTCCTTCATGGATGGGTTCTTGGGCTATAACCAGATCCATATAAACCAAGAGCATCGATTGGAAACCACCTTCATGACTCCTTGGGGAACCTTTTGTTACACAATGATGCCCTTTGGATTGAAAAAAACTAGAGCAACCTATCAATGAGCGATGGCATACATTTTTAGTGACTACCTCTTAGAGAGATTAAATGATTACGTTGATAACATAGCAATCAAGTCTAAGAAATCTATTGATCATCCCAATGATCTCAATATAGTCCTCCAATGTTTTCATAGGCATGACTTATGCCTCAACCCCAGGAAATGTATTTTTGGAGTTAAAAATGGATGCATGCTAGGATTTGTAGTGTCGAAAATAGGAATATGAATGGACCATGATAAAGTAAGGGCCATCATCAAGTTAGCATCACCTAGAAACATTAACGAGTTGTGTGGGTTGCAAGGTAGAGTGCAGTTTATCAAAAGGTTTATCACGAGGTTGATAGACAAACTACATCCCATGCAACACTTGCTTAAGTAGGTGGTCAACTTCGAGTGGATAGATCAATGTCAACAAGCCTTTGATAACCTAAAGAAAGAGCTTTTGCATCTCCCAACTATTTACCCACCATAGAGGGATAGACCTTCCTACATCTACCTCGCCACTTTGGACACATTATTGCTACATTGCTATGTCAAAAAAGAGATGATGGGTCTAAAATCCTGGTCTATTACTTAAGCCATGCATTAATAGCTTACGAGGCAAAGTACAATGAGGTAGAAATATATTGTCTTGCCCTAGTATTTGCACTCAAAAAGTGGAGACATTACCTATTTTGTAGCAAAGTTAACATCATATGCAAAAGCAGCACTTTGGGCTATCACAACTAACTTATAAGAGAGTAGTAGGATAGCCCGATGGAAAGCTATAATGGTGGAATTCGATTTACATTATGTGGCACAATCATCAACAAAGGATTAAGCAATAGCCACATAGCTTACAACACCTATTGATGATCAGGAAATAATAGAACTTGAATTTCTAGGTGAACATATTAATAGCCCTGTACCATCTGATTTTGAAGCAAGCTTACATTTTGACAACATTGTAACTACACATGGTGGTAGCGTCGCTACAGTTATTACATTTCCCTTCAGGGAAATTTGACCCTCCACATATCGCTTTACATTCCTTTGCACGAACAACGTAGCTGACTACAAAGGACTCCTTAGGGGCCTTCTAGTAGCTCAAGTGCTAAAGATCCAACATTTGGCAATCTGGGGCGACACAAAACTAGTTATTAAGTAGATCATTGAAGTCTATGCTTGCAAGGCTTCACATTTGCAACCTTATTGCAATTTAGCTAAGATCCTACTAAAGTAGTTTATGAAGTTAGACATCCAACACGTGCCTTGCAACAAAAACACTGTAGCAAATGCACTAGCCACATTAGCATTAAATGTGCCATCACACTTGTTTGCCACTTTGCACGTTTCAATAATAGAATGCATAGATCCCATTACTCAAGTGGTACACATTGCATCTATAAGTGCAATAGATACCTAAGAGTGGTACACTAACATTAAATCTTACCTTCAACACAGTGAACCCCCAGACGGCTTAACATCCGCTCAAAAGGATGCAATACGAAAGCAAGCCTAGTAGTGTGTCCTCGTAGGAGATAACACCTTATGAAAAAACTCCTTTGATGGGATATTGTTAACTTGCATTAGTGGGGAAGAAGCACAAAAGATTGTTAGCAAAGTCCATGAGGGACTATGTGGAGGGCACATAGCTCCTAGGGCTATGACAACAAAAATCAGACACTTAGGGTACTACTGGCCTTGCATAGAATGAGATTGCCTTGCCAAAGTTAGGACGTACAATGTATGTCAACACCATGCAAATCTCATACATGTGTCACCCATTGAATTACATCCTACACAAATCATGTGGCCATTCCAATGTTGGGAACTAGATATTATAGGACCCATCACACCTAAGTCTTCTATAGGACATTGTTTCATTATCACTGTAACCGAATACTTCACAAAGTGGGTAGAGGCTATTCCCTTGAGAACAACCACATCTCAATAGGTTTGCTACTTTATTTGGATAACATAGTAACATGGTTTGGTCTTCCTATGACTATTGTGATGGAAAATGGACCACAATTTAATAGTGCAGAAACCAAAACCTTTTACGAAAACCTTGGCATCAAAGACTCTTTTTCATTGCCATACTACCCACAAGCAAATAGTTAGGTAGAGGCAACAAACAAAGTCATCATTAACCTCCTAAAAATGATGCTTAGTAGTAGCAAGAGGTGATTGCATGAGCAAATCCTCTACGTGTTATGGGCTTACCGTACGACATGAAGAACCACTACAGGTAAGACCCCATATAGTCTCATTTATGGATCTAAAGTAGTGTTACCTCTTGAATTGTAGGTTCCATCACTTTAGGTGATCCTCTTAAACATTGTGGATGAGACTCAAAACAACAAGTCAAGGATCATTGATCTTGACTTCGTAGAGGAGTAGCATGCCTGAACACTTGGTTACATCATATGGTACCAGGATAAACAACAGCAAAATCATCATTGAAACCTACATCAACGACTGATCAAGAAGGGGGACCTAGTCCTCAAGACTATTCGTGAACCTATGAGCAAATTCTCAACCAACTAGGAAGGCCCTTTCATAGTCATGAAAGCCTATGAGAATAGGGCATTCAAACTAGCTAATATGGATGGCAACGAGTTTACAAATCGCATCAACCATTTGTACCTCAAGCCATACTACGTCTGACACAAAGGGTTACATCAAATAGAAAGCGAGGTAAGATAGAACGTTTGCTATGATGTATAACTAGCACAAATAGTCCACTCTGACTATAAACTGGCACAGAATGTCTACTATGACATTAAACTAGCATTGCATGTACTTGGGCTATGATGTAAAATTGGCACCCATAGCATGGTCCTCTATGACCTTAAACTAGCCATCCACCATCCACTACAACGTTAAACTAGCATAGGGATATGCTAGGACCTTAAACTAGCACATCACAATCTACTGGGACCTTAAACTAGCACACATGATAGTCTACCAAGAATTTAAATTAGGTTCGTAGTGCAATGCTCCCCAGTGCACATATGTAATTCCTACAAACAAGTGAGTGTGCACACTTCCAAAACTCTTGAACAACATGGGGTGGGATGTTGTAGTTGTAGAATGTAATTAACGTTGCTAAGGAAACATCCTATAGAACACATGTAGCATCACTGCCCTTGGCATCTTGCTGATCTTCTAGAGCTTCTGCTACCATAGCCACTCATCCTAGCAGTAGCTCTTACTATTAGCACCTACTACTGGAGTCCTAGCACTATTGTGGCCCAGCCACAAGGTTTTCATCCTCCAGCCCTTGCCATTGTCCAAGTCACAAAGGTGTTCAGCTGCTAGGCTTCTCCCCTTACAACTGGACTACATGATGTTTGCCTTGGACAAGGAATCTTGAGTGCCTACATCACCACCACTCTTGGTATCTTCAATGCCAACCTTTTTAGCCTACCATCGCTAGAACTGGTTCTAGCCTTCCTACTTTGGACATTGCACACTTCAGACAAAACACTTGCCACTCTGGAAGTGTCCAATGCAAGTAGGAATTTTCCCTCACTTCACTCGATGGTTGCTTTCTTTTAGTTTTCTCTCTATTGTGTTTGCAGGATAAAAGCCAAGATGGTGTCATTTAGAGATACGTTTTAGCATGAGAGCAAGGTACTACACTACTCCGAAGCACCCTCTTTGAGTAGCCTAGCTACTTGAGAGTGCATACCCTACTCTCCCTTTCAGTAGACTTAATCCCTGTTCCCTATACTTGCAATCTTTCATATCCTCTTTTACAAGCTTTCCAAATGCACATGAAGCCCTTTCACATGCCCAACCCCCAAGTCCATGATGGGCTTAATGCAACTCACCCCATGGGAAGAATTTGTAGGTAGGTCAAAGCCCCACATGGATGTAACACAACTCATCTTGGGGAGGAAACACTTATCCTACAATAACAACAAGGTTTTTTGTAAGTGAACGTGGGTGTACAATAAAGGAAAAGCACAAAAAATGCAAAAGAGCAGAAAAGCTTAAAAAGAAAAAAAGGTCCCTAAAAAAATGGCACAACATGCTGCTTTACAATCCGCTTCAGTCAGAAATTGACCATCTCTGAGCATTTCGGTGAGAGGTCGAAGGTCAACAAAGAAAGACACCCATGCGTGCTGACTCCCTCATAAGCACTCTGATGAGGGGTCACACTACGGAAATAGTTTTTCAAGGTGTTGCATTTTTTTTGTTTCCTAAACCTATTTCCTTAAATCCATCCCTTGCCCCCCTAATCCTACATCAGCCTCCAGGCACCCTCAAATGTATCAAAATGTGGTCCAAGCAAGCACTAAAGATCAATGTTGATACGTGGTTCTTCATGGTGTTTCATATTCTTTGTCGATGTCTCTCAGGTAGATCCTCCAGACATCAACAAAGAGGGGCCATTAAAACACCATAAATTTTAGGACTCTCATGATTTAGTAGTCCCAGAATTTGGGCAAGGATCTCTGCAAGCATGGTATCACATTGGATCATGCAGGTAATATGGAACCCAAAAAATCCTAATGCCTACAAAGACACTTCCAGGCCTACTTGTCATCCTCTGCAACACAATCAACATAGCACCTACCCACAAGGCCATTTTGTATGAAAGAGGTACTAGAGGTAGATCGTATAGTCTAGCAAATTTTCTACCCCCTAGGCTGATAGGCTTGTTACACCCTCTAGCTTGCCTAGCTTGATACTTGATCTAGTTGATGGTCTACCCATGGACCATGCTAGGAGTTGTCAAAGGTGTTCAGGATGAGTGAAATAGTTCATTAAGTTTTCTAACTATAGGAACCTGCTATGCTACGCTACATTGCATAGCGTAGTAGGCCTTGATGAGATTGAATAGGCATCAAAGATGCAAATTAACAACAACTCAACTCTTTCAGATATTTTCCCCACTTCATCCTTGATGCATGAGCAACACGATGTAGTAAAATGTGGTGAATTTTCTTAGAAATCATCTCAACTTGAGTGCTACACTACGCAATGTACCACAACATAGCAAGGATGGACTTTGACAATACTTCTACTTAGATGGCTTTGATGGAGTAAGCACATTTGCCTATGCCTGATATATCAAACAAGTTTTCTTTGTTGACATGCCAAGAGATGATTGACATTTTGTGAAAAAAAGTTTGCAAAGTAATTTAGAATTCAAGCCAAACTAGGTGCTCTGCTCTGCTACGCTACACAGTGTAGCTTAGTGTACCAGGGTTAGAATGAACAAAGGTCCCTTGCCAAGTGATTCCTAGAAAAGGGATTGCACTTGGCCACATTCAAACCTTCAAGACCACCTATCTTGTTTCACCCCTTAGGCCCTAAGTATAATTTCTCGATAAAGAATTGTAAATCAAACATGAATTCATGTCACATTGGCTACTATGTTGTACTACACTACGTAGCGTAGCACAACGTAGCAAGGTCAGAAAGCATAAAAGTGTTTCAAGGATGAACCCCATAGGTCCCAAGACCTTTTAGCATGAAAGAAAATATTGTAGTTGCTTTCTTAGCCAAGCCTCAAATAGGTATTCTTAGCTTTCAAGCGAGATTTCTTTTAGGACTAGCAGATACGCTATGCAACGTAGCACAATGTAGCATGCGGGTGTTTATGCTACGTTGATATTCTAGGTACCATAGATAGTGTGACACTCATATGAAAGCATCAGAACGTCTCCAGTTAGCTTCAAAACTTGTTGGAAATGGTCACTCTCTTCTTGACATCTCTTCAATGGACAAAATCAACAAGTTTTCTTTGTTTTTCACCCGTCTAAATATCCCCAAATTTTTTCCTACTCTTGACCCCACTCGCAAGAGTAGGGAAGATGTAGTCCTGGAGCATAGGCTCTACTTTGCATTCATTGTTGGAATTCCTTGTAATAAACATGGCAGTTCATTGGATTCTGGCACATGTATCTTGAACGGTATGTTCATAGTGTAGTAGGTTTCACATTCAACATTACATAGTAGCATAGTATAGTCAGGTTTGCACCTGGTGAGACCTAGGACACGTGGCATCCAAAACATGTTTCTCTCCTCCATCTAACTCTATAAATACCCCAGTGAACAATGTTCAAGGGGCTGTCCATTTTGACTATGGTTAGCTTTTCACATGGTTGGCTTTTGAGAATTACCTTTCTAGCAGTTGGCTTCGAAGATTGGCATTTGGCATTTTAGCTCTCTGGCAATTAACTTTAGCAAAGAGACTACCAAGTAGAAGGTTCCTATGAGCAAGCTATTGATAGCAGTTCAAAGAGCTATGATCATACTGCTTCATTGTAAGTTATGCCTATCCACACTGTGCATCAGTTGTACACCTTCAACCAAACAAAGATCAGATCCCCCGATCTTGGGGCAGTGCACCTTCTCACTCAAGCCTATTTCATTTTTTTTCTATTATCGTATTTTGCATTATTCTCCATCAGTTTATGCTTGTTTCTCATCACTTAAGTTGCACATAACATCTTTAAAAGAAACATTTTCGTAAGGTTATTGTACATCGATTAAGTCCCTGTCTGATCAACCAGACCATTCAGGGCACCTTACTTCCATTTACTCCATCATGGCCCTCGCACAGATCTAGGGTTAGGCTATACACCCGGTGACCTCTCGGTGTTGCAGCCATTGATGTTTTCATTCATTGCAATAATGATGTATGCTTTACCATTAGAGATCAAAGAGATGAAACCAATGAAGTTGATCTCCCACACATTGAAGAGCTCTAGTAGTTGGATTCACTATTGTTAATTCTTCATACATGAGGATATATCTCTCTCATGTTGACACTTAGCCTACTAGCATATGAAGTTTTATGAATCATGAAACATGGTGGGCTAAAATATCCCACAAGTAGCAACTTCATCATGGTTCTCTTTCTAGAATAGTGCCCACCACATACACTATGGTATAAATTGGCCAAGATGGTATCTTGGCTTTCTTTGAAAGCACAAAACCTTGTAAGGCCATTACAAGATCTCTTGTAAAGATTCTCTTTTATAATAAAGTAAGGCTTTACTTGGTATTGAAATCATTGGATCTTTTGTTTATCCCACCTAGGAATAATCTTCTAGACCACTAGCTATTTGAGAATTTCTATGAACTATGAGTAGTCATGTCCATTATCTAAGTTAAAAATGACCTTACAAATATGATCATTAAAAAACTCACCTTCGAATTTGTTGTCAATTCATAGTTGTGAAAAACCATTTTCCACCACATTTTTACCTCCCTTGCAACTGATCATGTGAAGATTAAACTCTTGGAAAGTAAATGGCCATCAAATCACTTAAGGATTGACATCTAGTTTGTTCATAAGAAACTGAATTGTAAAATAATTAGTCTGGATGAAGAGTTTACACTCAAGAACATAATAACTAAATTTTTATTGAGTAAGAATGATAGTCATTAACTCTTTTTCATTGGTGATGTAATTCAATTGCAACTCTACAATGCTTTAACTAGAATAGTGGATGTACTAGGCCCTTTTCATTTCATTGAACTATATTAGCACTACATTCAATGTAAAGTCAGAAGTATCTATCATTATGGTTGAGCCCACTTAGGACTCCATAATACTATAGTATAGGTTAGTCTTTCGTTCAGATATTGAAAGATATGTTCACATTTCTGACTTCATAGAAATGAAACATCTTTATTCATGAACATAAATAGACATCTAGCTATTCTAGAATAATATTTAATGAATCTACAATAATAGCTTTTTTATCTAAGGAAAGATCACACCTATTTAACTATTGTGAAAATTTTCATCATGTTTTCAATGATGGAGATCTTGTTAGGATCAACTTGAATTCTATTCTTGAAAACTTTGTGGTCAAGAACTATGTCCTTAGTCAACATCAACTAGTTTTTCTGCTAGTCTAGCTTTAATTTTACCTTATAGAAATTATGTATGATAGCTTTGAGCTAATCCAAGACATTCTAAAATGTTTTGTCATATTTGATAAAGTCATCTATGAAGATCTCCATACTCTTGCCAATGTAATCTTGAAAGACTGACATCACTAGTGATTGGAATGTAGCTAGTACATTGCATAACCAAAAGAGCATGCACTTGAAGGTAAATATTTATTATGAATAAATGAATGTAGCTTTTTCTTGATCCTCTAGTATGATATTGATATAATTATAGCTAGAGTACCCATTAAGAAATATATAGTACTTATGACCAATGATATTATCCAATACCTAGTCTAAAAGTGATAATAGAAAATGGTCCTTAAAGATTGAAAAATTTAGCAACTTGTAGTCAACACAACCTCTTAATTCATTGTCATTCTATAGTGCAATTATACTTGGACTAACCCACTCACTAGCTAAAATGGATGTGATAAAACCAACCCAAAAGAGACAAACAATTTCATTTTTCATCATGTACTACATGTTAGGATTAAGTCTTCATAGAAACATTCACTAAGGCCCAATGGTTTGGTCTACATATATGTAGTGTTAACATATAGAGAAGTCAATTCACATGAGTTCATCATGGGACCAGATAAAGGCTATTCTCCACTTCAAAACTACCTTTTTCAACTTAATACTTTTGAGGATCATCAAAGTAGAATTGATGATAATAGGATGACCATCTATGAGGGATAGGTACTCCAAGCTCTTTGGAAGTCACTTGAGTTCCAAGAATGTTGTGAAAATATTTTGGGATACATTAAGAATTCTCAAAAATTTAGGACATTTTGGTAGTCTCAATTTTATTCTCTACTTTTGAATTAGATGATTTAGCCTTGGATAGGATGAGAGAATCAATTATTCTTTTCAAGACATGATTTATGTCTTCATATCCCAAACTTTCTTTAAGGTAATTAGCATCCCTAATGATATAGAGATATTCAATGATACAAAAATTCCAACCATGGTTACCATAGTACTAGGAAATATTGCATGGGATTCTCTTTTAATATGTCTTCCTAATCACATCTTTCCTACTAATTTCAAGATGAAGATCTTAGAAGATTAATTTATCATTAATAGTGCTCTTATCGGCTCTTTCCATAATCATAGGGAAATTATCTTCTACCTTGTTCTTTAGTTTGATCATCAAGAAGATTTTAGGATAAAACCATTCCACCAATGTTATCACTACATCATTTATCTATTCCATGGGATATGTGTAGGATTGACGTACCAAATCCAACCAAATATTAGTACTTTAAGAGGAGGAAGTTTTGAATTACGATATTGATATAATGAAATGAGGTTAACTCTTGAACTAGAGTTGTAGAGAGCAAGGAAGATACCCTTCTCATAAATTTATATCTCCATCATGGGATTGTTGAAATATTTGTTTTTTAGGAAATAAGACCTTCTTTCACTACTTGTGTGGCTTCCTTGAACATGATAATGGTCACAACACCACTACCATGAGGTGCCATATTATTTGGTTTGCTAGATACTATTGAAGAACGTCTTTCAAAAGTGGATGTTTCATTTTGATAGCATTCAAGGAATGGTACTAGGACCTCCTTGTAACGACAGAAAACATTGGCAGCTGGAAAATACCGAACGAATTCCGTGTGCATAGTTTTAACCACAGATCCGTGCGAGGGCTATGCTGGAAAAATGAATCCACGGCACCCTGAACGGTCTTGTCGATCAGACAGGGACTTACTAATCAGTAAACTGATGAATATCTCGTGAAACGATCTGATTCGAGGAATCACAAAAACGAGGGGAAAATAATGTAGATTAATTGCAACGATGATAACGTTAAACACGATAAGAGGAGGCTAACATAAGAGAAACATGTATTTTCAAGATCTATGCTTTGACTTGAAAAATGTATATTTTGTATATCTCGTTACACTGGGGAGACCCCAATTATTGGATGTGAAGCAAGTACAAAACAACAAGAAAACTGTCCAAACAGAAGTCTGATCTACCTTGTGGGCTAAAGCCAGGATGCAAGGAAGGTTAAGCTCTGACGTCTACCGATCAACTGTTTCTGACCAATAGAGTCTTCCCAGCAGAACGATTACTCCTATCATCGGTGCTCAAAGCGGAATGTGCTCTATTTCTGTCGTAAGGTGATGCCGTCAACAATTGCCAAAGTGCTGCTCTCTGTATCTCTGCTCAAAAGTGATAAGTGCTCCAGTGCTCAGAAAAATGCCTTTGCTTCTCTGATTTGCCAACCTTTGTATCTTTGTCAACTGGGGTATTTATAGGCTGAGACGCCCTATGGAAAAGGCGCAACCCTGATGACGTGTGTCCTGAGTGTTTCGGGCACTGTTGGTTTGACCATTTTTGCGTCAAACTTCATGTCTACGCACAATACGCTCGTTCGCGTATTGTGCGTGTGAAGAAGAGGTGCACGTCGGGCATGTTTCAACTATCCTTGGGTTATATTACGCTCATTCACGCTGTGTTGCATGTATGAGCGTAACATAACATGGAAACAATGGATTCAAGTTGTTTTACGCTTTCTTATGCAGCCGCGCGTAATGAAGCGTGGAACAATGTTTAGCTTGGCAACGCAATACGCTGTGATACGCTGCATTGCGTGATGAGCATATGATGAGCAATCGCACTTTCTTAGACTTTGCCTTTGACTATTTTGGAGCTTATTATGCTGCCGCGCGTGACAAGGCGTAAACCTGGCCTTGAACCAAAGACTTAGCAAAATACACAAGAAGTCGCATATCACGCTGCTTAAGCTTCCCCCTATGCTGAAGCAACTATCCTTCTGATGCCGGACTATGTTTAAACATAATCACGCTAAGCATCATTACGCCACGTTGCGTGACATAGCGTAAACAGAAAAAGCATAGAAATATTAGGAATTTTGCACAAGAAGTCGAGGACTTGATGCTACGCGCCTCTTGGTGTTGCTCTGTCTTAGTTTCCCTTCTGGAATTCTGACATGCGCCCTTGCCTGAATTGTGAATCTTTGCCTGAGGCTGACTCGCAAATTTTTACGGTGTTTCACTCCTCAATGTGGATTACCAAGGAACATGAATAGCTTCATGGACTTCATGATAGTCATCCTAGTTAAATAGTGGAGCATCATCATCACTAAATGATCCTGATACGTTTAGATTCTAGAATCTAAAGATTATATTAGCATTCGAAGTTTTGATTGCACCATGATAAGTGGTTTCTAATAATGAGCCTTTGTGGAAGACAGACCCTTTTTATTTCTTATCTACTTTATCATTTTTCTCTCCATTTGAATGGTTAAGTGGAAAGCTACAATAAGTCTCACCTACTACCTTTTGATATTAGAGCTTTTACATTTTATGGGGTTTGTAGTCATTATACTTTGGCTTCAAAGCCACATAAAATAAATAATCATCCTCTAGGTTAATGTTGACTAAGGTCTTTTAAAGATCATGTGATGTAGCTTCAAATAGTTCCTTAGAGAACTATGCATAAGAATCATGTCATCTTCTTTACTTAGCTTGGTGATAAGTCAAAAAGAAACTAGCAGTAGGATCACATCCCTTGAGTTTCTAAATGAGATAGAAGGCCTCCATTTTATCACATTTTTATTTTTTAAAGGTCTTGATAGGCTTTGAGTGTTATCTTTCATATCATTTGTGTTTGAAACCAATACATAAAACTAAGGAGATACATATTTAGGTCTGAAAATATTAAGATAAAAAATGTCCAAGTATTTGAAGCAATGCATTAACATATTTCCTAGAAACACTACCAATGATAGGGGTTTTTCTCATCATGATCAATTGTATTATATCATATAGAATGTGATATGATGCAATCATAAGCTTCAAAGGTGATGTTGAGTGGATTTCCATGAATAATTATCTATATTATTACATTTAATAAATATAGAAGAGATTATAAAACATATCATACAATGAAAACCCATGTTACCATGGTCTAAGAAGAAAGAAAATATTTATAATTTGATATTTTATGATTTTTATGATTTTTATTTATTTAGAATAAAACATTAATAAACATACATGCATCATAATCCATCATAGAGGCACATGTAATCCCCTATGATATAGATTTAATAATACATACAAAAAGTAATAAATAGTTCATAATCATAACCTTGATATCTCAATAAATTACCATTGAGTTATAACCTACTTAGATAATAATGAATTATTGTAGTTTAACGAAATAAAAATTAAATAAATAATTTCAGCATTTTACTATTTTAAGCCTAAATAATATAAAAAAAGGGAAACCCATGAGATTTATTTACTACACAAACACTGAACTACATATCAACCAAATTGTTCTAGGCTACATAAGTAAGGTATTACTCTGACAAAGTCTAGTAACACTTGTGAAAGTGATGAATGAAAAAAACATACAAAAAAAAGGTAATAAAAAGGTAATAAACTTACCTATAGAAGGAAGAGCTCTTCACATAAAATTAATATCAAAAGCCTAAATGGAATTCTTAAAATATCTAAGATGTGTATGAAAGCTTATCCTAGGTATTTATGGTTCTTGCAATGTAATAGTGGATTTCTCCAATGTCCAAACATCAACAAAGGTTCTTCAACACAACCTATGTTAATCCTAATTATGCCCAAGGGTCAAGTAGGTTGAGCCAAGCTTGATAGAGGATGCATCAACACCCATACACTAATGTAGGATAGTTAGTAAACTATATTAGTAAACCCTTCCAAACCATACTTCCAACTACTTGTGACATCCAAAAGTGTTAGTGGCTAGAACACTAAGAGGTTAGCGGGCATATAGCCTAACCTCGAATCTATGCAAGGGCCATGCTAGAAAGTAGAAACAAGGTGCCCTAAATAGTCTTGTCAATCAAACAAGGACTTATGTGGTGCTAATATGATCATGTATGAGAGGGGTTTATGCAGTGTTACATGTGGGCATCAAGGCTAGCTAAGATAGAGTGTAGTGGCATGTCTTGGCCTGAGAATAGTGATGTAAATGTGCAAATATGTATAAAAAAATGAGAAAATCCAAGCACTATGCTAAATACCCAAGAAAAATGCTTGAGAAATGTAACAAAATTTGAGAACAAAAGTGCACCACACCAAAAGGGGGAGCGTAGCTATTGCAGGAAAAGAGGTGATAGTGGTACGTGGTGTACAGGTAGGTACAATGGCAGTGTATTAGTGTAGTCATAGTCTCTAGGGAATCTAGGATGTGGAACTGATGGGTGCCATGGAGACTGAACCTACTAGGTTGGCTATTGTTGTGTTCTATAGGGACAAAGGTGAACTACATTTTAGGAGGTGCCAAGGTGCAAAGTATTAGGTGTGCTCAGGTGCTCAAGTGTGAGAATGCGAGGGATTCTTAGAAATTCAAAATTCCCAATTCTCCTTTGATTTTCCAACCCCTAAAATGTTGAACATTAGGATATTTATAGGGCTAGGGTTAGCGTGAAATGAAAATCTAGTGCCATGTGGCATGAGAAGATTGGATGCCATGTGGCATGAGGGTAGGTAGGGTTATGCTAACATGCTATGCTCCCATAGGAGTAGTAAAGTGTAATGCTCTACAGTATTGCAATGGATCCCTAGAGGCTACTAAACCATGACTACACTACCAAGACTACATGTGCTAGAGTTTGAATGACCATAATGTACCTACAAATAAGGCAAAAAATATTGCAATTTGGAGGCTACACTCCAGGACTATGTCTTCCCCTCTTTTGAGTAGGGTGAAGTGTAGGAACAATTTTGGGGACTAATGCGAGGTGCAAAAGAGATACAAATTACTAACCTTACTTGTTAGAGGAATGTTAAAGCTGAGAAAAAGGCTAATGCTAAGTTGTAGAGGCTTTTATAGGCAGTTGGAGGCTTTTCTTTAGTGTCAAGCTAGCTATGCTCTAAAGCGTAACATAACACTTAGTCAAATTTTGGCAAAAACTGATGTCCAACATTGGTTACATTGGGTACATTGGGGAGTGTAGTAGGGATGCTTAGCAAACTTTTGATAGCATTTATGGTCTTCTTTTATGGTACACTTGCTATGCTCTAGGACGTAGTAGGAGAGGTAGCCTTAGGAGTTAGAACACTTGCCAAAATGTTTCTTCCATGTTGAGCTATCTTGATAACCTTTTGCCTAACACTTAGGCAAAACTGGACATTGAAAAGTGTGTTGCACTGGCTATGTTGGGAAGCATAGCAGGGCATAGCAACCTAAAAGATAGAAAATTTGCCAAACTATTTTTTTCATCCCAAGAAACCTTGACAACTTCTAGCTTGGCACTTGGCCGAAGTGGCCATTGGAACATGTGCTATGCTGGGGAGCATAGCAAGCATGGAAACCCAAGAGCTAGAAAATTTATCAAACTATTTCATTCATCCCAAGAAACCTTGAAAACTTTTGGCTTGGCACTTGGGCACACTGGCCATGGAAAAGTGTGATATGTTGGCTATGCTAGGGAGCATAGCAAGCATGGCAACCCAAGAGCTAGAAAATTTGTCAAACTATTTCATTCATCCCAAGCAACCTTGACAAATTTTGGCTTGGCACTTGGGAAAACTAGCCATGGAAAAGTGTGACATGCTGGCTATGCTGGGGAGCATAGTAGGTAGATTCAAAGCATAATAAGACACTTAGAAAAATTTTCATGCAAAATAGGGCTTGATGCATGCTACGCTGGCTATGCTATGGAGTGTAGCATCAACACTTAGAAAATTTCGCAAGTTTTGACACTTAGACAAATTTTATGTTGAAGTGTTGAGACTCAAAATTGATGGTATTTCAAGGGTTCCTCTTTGTTGACATTTAGAGGAGTGGCCTAAAAGAAATTGATAAAGAATACAAAACACCATAGAAAACATGACATCAACACTATTTGTTAGTGCTTGATTGGATAATGCTTCACCACGCTTGAGAGTGCTAAGGAAATAAAGTATGGCAGGGAATAGATTAAGGAGATGGATCAAGGGATAGTAAGTAGAGAAGATGCTCATTGCATATGTGGCTGTAGGATGCATCATCATTATGGCTTTTTTCCAAGTTGTGATCCCTCATTGGAGTGCTTGTGAGAAAGTCAATAGATGGTGATGGCTTACCCATGAAATTTTGACCTCTTGTCAGAGTGCTTGTAAATGTTGGCGACCATTTGGGATGCGATCGCCAACGAGTGTCCTTGAACAGGATTTAGGTGCCTGCTGGTCTCTGGCTACACCAAGGCCCAGATACCTCCAAATAGACTCAGTAGTTAATGTGAGTATGTGTGTGTGCTGTTGCAGCGTGCAGTTGTATGAAATGTGACAATTTCATTGTGTGTGAACTACAAATGACTTACTTTAAAGAGATTCAGCCAACTTTGTCCAGTACTATGAGTTATTGAAAGTTTCCTATTTTGTTCAACTACCCAGTCTATGCGGTCCTTAAAATACCTGCTTGTAACAAGTAAAATTTTGCAAAAACATTTGAGCACAACTCTGCAAATCTACTCCTAATTTTCCCCAGAGAAAGAGGTAGTTCCACAAGAAAACTAGAAGTAGAGCAAGATTCAATGGAAATAGACAGAAAAGAAAAGAAAGCAGAAAGCAGATTTGTGTGGACCCCAAATATTTAAACAAGGTAAAATGACACGAGTAAACACTTTGCAATAAAGCTATTCCAAATTCAATATCTACGAATTTTTCAAACCTCCAAGGCTCAACCAAGCAATATCTTCAAGACAATCCTACTGTGCTACCAAAAATCGTTGTGTAAACTACCACGTATGAGACTCCACTTTGACTAGACAATAGATGCCAAAGATTGCATTCAAACAGAACATTTAAAAGACTTGACAATTTCTAATTGAAATAACACGGAAAATCACTTTAAAGATAAAGAAGCTATTCTGGTCCCATCAAAATACCAAAGATTTTCTGAACCCTCTCGGCTACTAAATTGTTCCATGGCGTGACTACAAATAGAGGCTCTCTTCCAACAATCCAATAACAGTTCCCAAACATTGCTCAATAACGAAATTTACTACTAAAATGCTCTCAAGGCTTTTAAACATAAGCGCTTCTATGGCAAAATTTTAATAGAAATTTCTATCGGGCAACAAGAACAGTAAGAGCAATCTAAAAATCCCAAAATTACTTGCCAAGGATGATACTATCTAAACCACTAGCTAAGCAATTTAAACAAAACAAAAAATGAAATACATAACTCACAGGACCATGACAAAGAGGCTGAAATATTTATTCTAGCAAGCCATCTTGCAAACAATCTTCTTTACAAATCTTCTTTGCTCCCAAGTGTGAGAAGTCCTTCTTATGCTTCCCCCCCATGATGCCTTTTTATAGGGTTCCAAGGTAGGTAGGGAAGTTACAATTTCAAAATCTCCCACAAATATCTCAAAAATATCTCTCCTAACTTTTCTCTCAAGTAACTTGACTAACGAATTAGAAAATTTCTTGCCCAACAAGTTAGGTAAGTTACAACAATTTTTGGGTGGTTGCAACCACCAAAGAGGAAAAAGAAATTGACAAGTGACCTTGGAAGTTACAATAGTATAGAGATTTTTTTTTAAAAAAAACAATTCCTAAGATACATAGGAACACAAGCTATAGTGACAACTTACTTCATACATATATATATCTTTTAATTTTGCCTCTTTAAGATGAGATGTCAAGTCTTCTAAATGATGTACAAGGAAGTTGCAATTTTCAAATATTCAAAAATATCTTCAAAAATATCTCTCCTAACCTTTCTCTCAAGTAACCTGACTAACCAATTAGAAGATTACTTTCCCAACAAGCTAGGAGAAAGTTACAACAATTTTAGATAGTTATGAAGAGAAAATCTGCAACTGATAAGTGTTTACATCATACATGATACAAGAATTTGGTCTTTTTTCTTTCAATATAATTTAAATATATAGGTAAGTACCCAGCATTTATATTCAATAATTATCTTTGAGGCTACGTTTCATCATTCATAATTTTTTTTAGAAATATAATAAGTTATAAAATTAACTTCATAGGATAGCGAATACGTTAACTTTATGGGAGGGTGAATATATTGCAAACATAAATGTTTTGTAACGTGGTTAACCGCGTTGCTTTGCTTGCTCGTTCTGTGCGCGCTCCCTCCCGCGATTTGTGTGCCACCACTACCGAACTACTTCGTCTGTTATTTTTCTGCCACCGCTCTACATCGGATTGGCCCAAGGTCACGATTACTACTGTTGGTTTGTTGCTGACGTCACCGAAACCCTGCTGCTACTTTGCTGCCGCCTTCTCCATGTCTTCCGGATCCGCCATGGCTGTGTGTCATCTATTGAACCTCCAAAAACACGATTGCAGTTGGAACAGCTTTTTCGCAGAGCTCGGTATAGTTACTAACTTACTCATATCAACGGTGCACTGACTTAAATTCGAGAACCTTCAGCAATGGTGTCTTGCCCCTATTCATGGACAGCGTCCAAGTCTGGCGCATTCGTATTTTTGTTTTGCAGTTTTTCTCATAACTATCCGGAGTTGCAGGCAAAGGCATAGGCGTAGCAACCGACTGCGTTCTGACCTTGCTTTATTCATTTTCTGTATTCTTTGGCCAGGAAATTAAGCTTACTATGAAAACAGAACAAAGAAACCCTCCATGGCAAGTGTTTGATGAAATTACAAATAGAATATGGAGTGATTTTTGGCATTTTCTTGGTCAATTTCAGCAGCAAGCATCACTACGTTTTTGTTGCCATTGATACTGCATTTTTCTTTTTGTGTTTAACCCTGTTTCTGCAAGTATTCAGCAACTGTTTCTGTGCTTTGTTCAGTGCCATTTTGGAGGCCCTCTCTGGTTTCTTGCCATTGCAGATTTTTTTTTATTTTCCTATATTTTTCGGTACAGCAATGGTCACAGAGAATGGGGATTCCAGTGGCAAAGTGCTGGGGAAACCTGTTTCTGTCTTTCTATATGAATGTTTATTTCTACAGAGTACATGGCTTGAAACTATCCTATGGGATAATGGGTTGCTATACTACCTTGGGCTCTTACAATAATACAGAGCATCTCCTTCATTTTGCAACATTTCACTTTTTCCTTTCAGAGAAAAACATTTTGCTTCATAGAGGAATATATTCTTAAATTTTACAGGGGAAATAACTTCACCCTGCCCAGACTACTGAACTTGCAATATTCATCTATAAACCTCAGTGAATTAAAAAGTGGAACAACATATTGATGATTCTGTATTTATCAACTAGGGCTATGTAATCTTTTCTCATATTTTTAAATATGAGAATGTCTTTTGTGCACTTATTCTCTTTCTCTCAAGCTCAAAATTAAGCTACTTCTTCACAAATTCTCAACTAGTTTAAGTCTGCTTCATGAAATGGCCAAATGTGCCAACAGTAAGATGGTTGATCTAGATTAGATTAGTTGTGAAATTGAAACTTTGCTATTGTTTGCTTGGGCACTTAGTCCCATTCCTTTTTTCTTGTCTCTTTTTTTATTCTTTTTTTCAACTAAAAGATGTTTGTTGCTAGGCAGACTATGTGCCCCTCAACAAGATTTTTTTAGAGGTAATCACATCACATCTATAAGATAGGTGTTTCCTCCCTAGGATGAGTTTCATTACATTTTCTTTCCCATTGGACGAGTTGTGTTACGTCCATCATGGGTTCTATGGTTGACTAAAAGAAGGATGCCATGTGCATCAGAAAAGCTTGTATGGAATGTGAGGAAGTGTAAGGTAGAGGGGGAAATGTAAATATGCTATAGTGGGATAATAGGGATGTGCATTCTTGAATAGCTTGGAAAGTCAAAGTGGACATATGAAATCAGTGTAGTGATTTGGCACCACAATGAAATTCATCTCTAAAAAACCATCACTAAGGCCTCATCCTACAAATGCAACATAGAGAAAAAAAGAAAAATAAGCACACCATGTGAGATGAAAGTGGACTCTTGTTTGTAAGGGTACTGCAAGGGTCACGAATGTTGTGTCAGTTTTAGGTGCATGTAGTATCCAAAGGAAGAAGACTAGTGTGGATGCTAGTGGTGGTAGGCTTCAAAAGCTCTAGGAGCCACACCAGAAGTGAGCACTCAAGTTGCTTGAGGCATTGGCAACGTAGGTGCTCGGGAGTCCACACCAAAGATAGGAGCTAGGAAACCTAGTAGCATGGTGGGGAGCCATGTTATTGGATACTCTTCCAAGCTTGGGCGATGATGAGGGCTGGAGGATGGTAGTGCTATGGCTATGCCACAGTACCATTGGTTCTCTAGCAAGTGATGCTGATAGTGAGAGCTTTCACAAAAATGACTAATGATGGTGGCAATAGCTCTGAAAGGTTAGTAAGATGCTTAAAGGAATATCTAGAGGATCAACAAGATGCGAAGGGTGATGCCATTGCAAATGTTCTATAGGATTTTTTCTTAACAATGTGAATTTCATTCTAGAACTACAATGCCCCACCCCATGATACCTGAGAGATGTAGGTAGGCGATGGAGGGTTGGATGTACTTACTCTCACTTGTTTGCAGAACTATGTGTGTTGAACTATGGATGTTGAATTGCAAACCTAATTTTAGGTCTTGGTAGAGTGCATGTTATGCAAGTTTAAGGTCCTAACAGACTATAGATCTAGTTTAAGGTCCAGGTAGACCATGATATGCTAGTTAAGGTCCTAGTAGAATGTTGTGCTAGTTTAATGTCATAGCAGATGGTGGATTACTAGTTTAAGGTCATAGCGGACCATGCTATGGGTGCTAGTATAACGACATAGCCCAAGGATAATTTGTGCTAGTTTACTATTGTAGCAAATATTCTATGCTACTTTAACATTGTAGTGGACATTCTATGCTAGTTTAACATCATAGTAGACATTCTGTGCTAGTTGAATGTCATAGTGAATGTGTTGTGGTAGTTTAATGTTGTAGTGGACATTTTATGCTTACATTGTAGTGAATGTGTTGTGGTAGTTTAATGTTGTAGCAGACATTTGCTTACCTTGCTTTCTTGTTAGTACAACACTACATTCTAGGCATAGTACAGCTTCATGTATGAGTGGTTAATTGGATTGGCAAACTCATTGCTATCTAGATCAGCAAGCTTGAATGCTCCATTGTCATAGGCCTTTATGACCAAGAAATGCCCTTCCCAATTAGCCGAGAATTTGTCTACAAGTTCATGAATAACCTTGAGAACCAGGCCCCCCTTCTTGATTGGGCATTAGTGCTAATTGTATCAATGTTTTTGTTGTTGCTTTTCCTAGAACCACTCGATGTGATCAAGTGTTTTCATGAGCTCCTCCTTCATAGAGTCAAGGTTAATGGTTCTCAACTCATTATTTTGAACCTCATCAATGAAGTTCAAGAGGATCATGTGGAGTGATGGAACTGAAAATTCAACAGGAAACATTGCTTTAGATTCATACACAAGGCTATATGACATCTTACTAGTTGTTGTTCTGCATATCATGTGGTAGGCCCATAGTGCTTAGACCAGCTATTCATGCCATTGTCATTTGCTATTGCTAAGCATTCTCTTTAGAAGGTTGACAATGACTCTATTCATAGCCTTTGCTTGGCCATTTCCATATGGATTGTATCGTGATGAAAAGGAATTTTTAAAGCCAAGGTGTTCACAGAAGGCTTTAGTTTCTACATATCTAAATTTTGGCCTGTTGTCTGTGACTATAGTCATGAGTAGATCAAATCAGGTCACTATGTTATCTAGGATAAATTTGCAAACCTATTGTAACATTGTCTTGCTAAGGGGAATTTATTCAACCCACTTGGTAAAGTATTTGGTTACATTTATGATGAAGCTATGTCCTATAGAAGACTTAGGTGTGATAGGTCCTATGATATCCAACCCCCAACATTGGAATGACCATGTCATCTGCATAGTATGTAGTTTGGTGGGTGGCACAAGAATTAAGTTGTTATGTCGTTGATACACATCACATGTCCTAACCTTGGAAATGCAATCACACTCCATGTAAGACCAATAGCAGCCTAAGCATATGATTTCTACTATCATTACCCTAGGTGCTATGTGACCTTTATCTAGTCCCTTGTGGACTTGATCAACAATTGTTTGCACTTCACTACTGCTAACATAGGTTAATAGCATTCCATCATAGGATTTGTGACATAGGGTGCTATCACCTATAAGGACGTACTGCTATGATCATTTTTACATTTCATATTTTTAGGTAGAGGTTAGATGTCGCAAAGGCTTACCCTGCTAGAGGTACATTTTAATATCGTCATACCACTCCTAGGTGTGAGCTGTGCTTGTCATGGCAATGGATGCAATGCTTGTTGTTTGAATAATAGGTTCAGTGCAATCCATTATTAAAGCAAGTAATGCAGAAAACATGTTGGACACTATGGTTAAGGCTAAGGTGGCTAATGCATCAGCAATGGCATTCTCATTACAGGGAATGTGTTCGACATCCATGGTTGCAAACTACTTGAGTAGATGTTTCATAAAATCATAGTAATGTTGTAAATGTTGTGCTTTGCAAGCATAAACCTCTATAATTTGGTTGACAACAAGATATGAATCACTTTGGATTGCTATGCTTTGGATTCCTAAATCATGGGATACTAAGACACCTTTAAGAAGACTTTCATACTTTGCTACATTGTTGGTGCAAGGAAATGCAAAGTGATATGCAATGGGTTGGATGTCCCTAGAGGGGAATGTGATGATGGTGCAACACTACCTCCTTGTGATGTTGAAGTATCATTAAAGTGCAAAACTATCTCAATGTTTGTAGGCACTTGGGTTATGCTATTGACATGCTCACCAAGAAATTCTAGATCTATTATTGCTTGATCATATATGGGTGAAGCCATGCGTTGTGTGGCTATTACTTGACCCTTCATGGATGCTTGTGCTATGTAGTGTAGGTCAAAATCCATGGTTATTGCCTTCCACCATGCAATTCATCTACTTTCGTATATGTTTGTAGTAATCACCTGAAGTACTTTGCTTTTGTAGATAACGTTAACTTGATTGCAAAAAAGATAATGTCTCCATTTCTTGAGTGCAAAGGCTAAGGTAAGATAGTTCTTCTTCACATAGTTGTATTTTTCTGTATGGGCCACTAGTGCATGGCTTAAGTAGTAAATAGGGACCTCTAAGCAATCATCTAACTTTGGCAAAGTAGTGAAGTCATGGAGACATTTAAGGTTGCATGGTAAATGTAAAATGGATTATCTACTTGCAAAGGGTAGACTATTGGAAGTTGAGCTAGCACTTTTTTGAGGTTGTCGAATGCCTCTTAGCATTGGGCCATCCATGCAAAGTAGACCCCCTTTTTGAGAAAATGTTGCATTAGTTGCAAATTATCAGTAAACCTTACAATAAATCTATGTATGAATTGCAATATGCCCTGTAACTCGTGTAGGTCCTTAAGCTTTTTCGATGGTGCTAAGCTAGTGATAGCCTTAACCTTACTGGAGTCTAGACATATACCTACCTCTTATACTATAAATCCCAACATGCGACTGGTCTTGATGATGAAGACACACTTCTTGGGTTTTAGCCTAAGGTCATGTCTAAGGCACCATTTGAGAACACGATCTAAGTCATCTGCATGGTTATGAGCCACCTTGGACTTAACTGCTATGTCATCGATGTAGTCATTAAGCAAGTCTAGTAGATAATCACTACAGATATATGTCATTGCACATTGGTAAGTTGCTCTTGCGTTCTTTAGTCTGAAAGGCATCATTGTATAGAAAAACATGCCTCAAGGGGCAATGAAGGTTGTGGTAAGCTAGTGCTCTAGGATGATCCAAATTTGGTTGTACACCAAGAACCCATCTATGACGGACAAAAAGGCATAACCAATCATAGTATCTATGAGTTGTCCAATACTAGGCAATGGAAAATCATTTTTGATGGTTGCCTTATTTAGGTCCTGGAAGTTTATGCAAATGCATATAATTCCAATTTTTTGAGGTTACAACTACAATGTTTGAAACCTAGTCAGTGTAGTCAATTTCCTAAATGAAACTAGATTTGAAAAGTTTGGTGATTTCATCATGCACTATCAATGCCACCTCAGGTTTGACATTGCAAGCTTTCTATTTAACTAGTTTTATGTGAGGATTAAGGATAATGTTGGGTTGTATTATGCGAGAGTCTAGACCCAGGACATCCTTATAAGACCACGCAAACACCCTAATGTTATCATTAAGGACTTTTGTGATGCTTTTTTTGAGCTGAGGCTCTAACAAGGAACTAAGTTTCAATGTCTTTGCCTTACCTTTACATGTTGCTACAGGGATGTCTATGAGAGAATCCTTAGTTACATCACCTACCTCTAGGTCTAGAGCTCTAACTAGATGGTTTGGCCAATCTAGAGATGTCTCTAGGGATGCTACGTTTGTGTCATAAGCCATAGGCTCAAAGTCTACGAGTTCAGTGTTTATGCATCTCATGGAATCGCCATAAGGTCTAGTTAAAACCAAAGGTAAATGGAGATGCTCATATGCACTCATGTTGCAATCCTATCAAGAATCCTAAAAAAGAACTAGAAAAATGTTAGGAAACACCTATCTTAATAAAGTAAAATGTATAAAATAAGGATGAAAATGCTATAAAAATTTTCCTAAATGTGTAGTTATGGGATTAGGTAAGCAAGTGTGTAAATTAATTTTGGGGCCTTGATTGGCCATAAGATTGCTAGTTTAAGTTCTTAGTAGACCATGGTTTATGTGGGATGCATTGGTTTGAGCAAGGCTTGGAAGGTTTTGAATGTGGAATTAGGTTGGGCATTACTAGGAAATCAGAAGAAATGCAAAATAGTTTCGAAGTATGAGAATGCTGGAAAAGTTAGAAAACTTTTCTAACTTTGGGTGCTATGCTCATCCCATGTTATACGTAGGACATGGGATAGTACTTGGGAGGGTGATGTGTCCTCCACCATGAAAGAGTATAAATAGGAGTTTTATCATAGTTAACTTATTATTTTAAAAAATTTAAAATGAATAATTACCAAGCATAGCATAGCTATGGTGAAGGGAATCAAGGCGTAGTGATGAAGAAGAGGAAGTTAGAGCATAGCAAAGAGGAAGAGGAAGAGGAAACCAAGAGCGTAATCATTGACCATGACATGCCATAGTGAACACCAACACCCTAGCCTTACCAATGTAGATGAGGGTGATTGCACATTAAGGTTTCTTCCTAGGGCACACATAGAGGATTAAAGGGAGATGCCATCGACAAGGTAAGGTGCTAGGCTCCACCCTTGTGATTTATTTCTTTTCCTTGTTCACCTAAGGGTTCTGGGGATCTAAGGCTAGCCTACCCTAGGTAGGGATCACCACCATGGCTATGGTTTCCTCGATGACCATGGCTAGGAAGGGGAAGCAAATGCACGTGGGCTGGTTTTTTGAGTCTCATTATTCATGTGAGTTTTGCTACATACTACGTGCATCATGGGACAAGGGTTTTCTAGGTACTACACATGGCATGGGATGAGGGTTTTTTGGCATACCATGTAGGGGGTGGAATAGGGGTTTTTGCTATACTGCACATGGTGTGGTATAGAGCTATAATGGCTTATATGCATACATTTTTTTGCTTGTTTTGGCCATGACGAAGATAGCTGGAAGACGTGAATGTAGAGTGTAACAGTTAGGGTTAATGGACGCCAAGTGCTAGAGTGTAATGGAGTAGGCAGGATGACTACAAGGGTTATGGTTGTCATGCTAGTGTACACTCCTAAGAGTGTGATAGAAAAGTTAGAAAAATTTTGATTTTTGAGTAATATGCTTTATATGTAGTGCAACCAATAGTTAGAAATTTTTTCAATTTGTTCAAGGGTTATGCTCTGCGTTAAGCATAACCAATAGTTGGACATGTTTGTAGTTTTTTCAAAGGTTACACTTTGCAGTGAGCATAACCAATAGTTAGAAATTTTTGTAATTTTTTCAAGGGTTATGTTTTGTAGTGAGAATAACCAATAGTTAAACTTTTGAGATTTTGAGGGTTACTCTTTATGGGGAGCATAACCGATAGTTAGATTTTTTTTTGATATTTTCAAAGTTATAATGTTTTCAAAAAAATGCTAAGTGTAAATGTAAAATGTAGATGTGAGTGCTATGCCCTCTTGGGGACTAGGCATGTTAGATGGATATGCCAACATCCTTTTCCCATGGAGCTTGTTGGGGAAACTAGACTTTACTAATGTGCTAATTAAAATTTCTATGAATTTTTAAATATCCAATGCTAACATTCTCCTCTTGTTGCTAATTTGGCTACAAGGTATTGTTGAAACCTATATTTGTTGTGGTTGAGCTAGTGGATATCTTGTGTTGTATGAGTGAATGTATACTGAACATAGCTACACTAGATACACATGTGGGTTATTAGGTGGTATGGTTTAGGTTAGGAGCATAAGAGTTCCTAGAATTTTTGCTCTACCACTTCAGTGTGATGATATTGTCACACTTAGTAGCAAAAACATCCAGCATCATAACAAAAATGCTTTTGCTTAGGGAAAATCAGGGCATTCTAAGGTTCATGTCTAATGAGTCTATTGCTAATGATGGAGTAGGAGGTTTAGTATTGGGCTTCATGGACCTTAGACATTTATCCAAGATCTAGCAAATGCCAGAATTCTAGTGCTACAAAAATAATAATACTTTGTTTATTGCTCAATGTGTACATACCCTTTTTTAGAACCCACTTGGGACAGTATATTGTGTCGAAGGATGAACCGTTTCACAATTTCTTACACTATCCATTTGATTATGAATTACAAAAGGATGCTAACCACTTATGTCTATTACCATATTCACTATTGACACACATGAACTCCATGATCAAGAGGGGTCATTGAACTTGACTCTCACTACCCTGTAGGAATTTTCATATTTTGAGAACGTTCATGTAGCAATGGTTGGAAAAATTGAGTCTAACCTAGCAGAATACCCTCTTTGGTTCCCTAAGGCCTATGAGAGGTATCAAGCCTATGGCTTGTTGGATGTAGAATGGGTGATTGGTGTTCCTAGTGTTGAGGAAGTTTCAACCCCACCATAGCTATCTCACATACCATTGGTACCACATAAGTAGTATATCATTTTTTAATGTACTTGCAGCTTTGCTTTTCTCATGTTGTTAAGTTTTCTTTCACCTATTGTAGCTATGGCCACTTTAGTAGAGGTTATGGTGGTCTCAACAGGCCACACTGAGGCCACTCTCATCATGAAATATGATGATGTTGAAAGTTCATAGCATTGGTTATGCTATGAGGTCCCAGTGGAAATAACCAAGAAGCTTTAACGAGCTAGGATAATGGACCTCTTCTTTGCCCTTAGCCTAAGCATCCCAATGGTAGAGATGATTGCCATCATTGAATCCTTTAGTGAGAGTGCTAGTCACTTCATCATGTGAACCCATGGTGTGTGGGTGACTTTTGATGTTACAGATGAATTCTTTATGGACCTCTTTGACCTTCCCTTTGAGGGCTCACCACTTGAAGAAAAAACAAAGACTTGGACCATAGAGGGGACATTGAGAAATGGCTAGACATGCCTAAGTCTTGCAAAGGAATACAAGTCATAGAAGTGTAGCTTCCCATGGTCCAGCACCTCTATCCAGTCTTTTGTGCATGTGCATTCTCAAAGCTACTCTCCCAAGGGAATATTATTAGGGTTGAACAAGGTTGGGTGATGAGGGATGTAATAGAGAACGGGATGTGGTACAACTAGGAATCTTACATTGCTGGTGGCCTACGTGTTGAGATTATCTAATTGTGCCACAACCTCCAAGTGAGGTTACACATGAACTTCGCATAATAGAGTTTTTGGTGGTTTGTGAGAATGGGAGATGGGTGGTGCAAGATGGTAGGAAAGTATCCAAGCTATTGATCCATCACTTGTTTACTACCACATGGGCAAAAGATCCCTTAGAGACAATTAGTGAGTCATTTTTTGTAATGACTAGAGGCAACCTAGGATGATCTCACCACACACTTGATAGTATAGGTGAGGCCCCATCGATGAACACTAGGAATGTAGCTAGAGGGGCATGACTCATTACTAAACTAGTGGGATCATCTAGGATAAAAATTAAGAAGCCATGCCCTATGGAGGAGCCCATATGTGAAGTGGAGGAGAGTGGTAGAAAAACTCGGTTTAAGTTTCATGATATACACTAAAGAATCACAAGTTAGTATGAACCATTAGATGGTGCTATAATACACCATGCTATACTATGCTAATTATTAAAAATTATAGTCTTAACTTATGTGATATAGGCAAGAGGGCCCCTATAGTAGTAGCAAAGCCCATAGTGGATGATGTCCTTCCTCAAACTAAGGGACAAGTACCAGACAAAGAGGAATGAGAAGCTATAGAGGTGCTACAACAACTTGAGGAAGAAGGGTTACTGTAGTTTGATGGGGTTAAGTTTGAAAATTTCTTTGATGACATGCAGATGGATGATCCACTTGCTCTCACATCTAAGGGCTTGTTGAGTAGGAGCTTTGCACCATCATTTTTTTTGTTTTGTACTTTTAACCCTTACACTGTTGGATATTGGCTATTTTATGGTTACTAAGTGTGTTATATTATAGCCACCACTATTCCCACTGAGGGTCTAGTGCCTACATCCACCTTCCACATGTAGCCATGAAAAGAGGCTTCTAATAAGTTTTCCTTCATGCAAGGCTTGATGGATGACATAATGGACCATATATAGCAACCAGACCCTGAGATCGGTATGTCTATATTTATCTATTTTTCACTAATAATTTACTACTTAGTTCATGACTAACATTTCTTTACCTATAATGTGATAATAGGCTCCTAGCTTTGGTGGGATCCAAACAGGATGGCCTAGGTTGATGTTGTGCCTGATTTTTTCCCCAAGGTGGAGCAAGTGCCCTACCATGTGTATGACAAAGTAAGTAAGTGCATGTTCTTATCTGCGAGAGCATTGTGGAAGTGTAGGTGCATTAATGAGCACCTATGGAAATGGGTGCATGAGCTCTAGGAGAGGAGAGCAAGTTAGGATGCAAAATTGGAGGACCTAGAATCCCATTATGACTTCCTAGTGGCATGTGACAATGCAGATAGTACATGGTGAATAGCTGAAGTTAACTATGCCAAGTATTGGTCAGCCATTTGGGGCAGGAATAAGGGCACCTAGGATCTAATGAAGCAAAGGTTAAAAATGGACTTACTAGTAAGGAAGAACCAGGATTGGAAGGCTTACAGTGCCAAAGTGTATCAATGGGAACAAACATAAAAGAATCAAAAACACCACTACAAACAAAAATGAGAGGCATACCTTAAGAGTACAAGGATGAGTTTATGGTGTGTTTTTTCTAAGAAATGTTTCTAGATGTAATTGGCACAACATGGGCTTATGAATTATTTGTTAGTAATGTAGCGGTGAGTGGAATCCCAAAGAGACACATCATTGTACCTTCAAGAGAGGTCTCTTCTGCTAGGTTTTCATTAGGGCCACCATCATGGACAACTATGGAGAAGGGAAAGATGCTTGTTGATGTTGACCTCAATGAGGAGGATTAGAGGTAGCTATCAAAGGTAGAAATCCTCTGACGCTTGGAGGTGGGCCTTAATAGGATGCCTCCAGATATAGATGCAAGTCCTTCTTAGGTTGGTTTGGTTTGAATTACTTTTATTTATTTTTTAATTTGCATGTCACTTTATTTGGTCAGCTAATTTATTATTTTATTTTTATTTAATGTAGTTTCCAGGTGATGGTGTAGGCCATAGTGGAGCAACAGAGGAAGAGGAAGAAGAAGGACCCTAACCATTATTGAATACTGCTTGCTGAGTGGCTTAGAATGTAGCCCTACTACTGGGTAATTTTTTATTTTTGATCATTTTTTATCCTAGATGTATACTTGAACTACATGTTTTATTGATGATTTAATGAAACTATGATGATTATTCATATATCACGTTTTTTTTAATTTTATGTAATGTTTCTATAATTTTAACTTGTGATTTGATTAATGCAATTAGGCCCTTTATGGGTCCCATGCCAATTTAAGGCCATGGTGGAAGGGCCATTGCTAGTTTAATGCCATTTTGGGCCATTGCTATTTTAAGGAAAATTTGGGCCATCACTCTTTTAAGACCATTTTAGGCTATTGTACAAAGGAAAGTAAGTTGCCAATTTCAAGCCTTAGCAGGCTGTGTGATAGTTTAGGGCCTTTTCGGACCATAGCATAAGAAGGAAGCAAGGTGCTAGTTTTAGGCCTTAGCAAGAAGATTCTTTTTATTTATTTGTTTGTTTTAAAAAAGAAAGAGCTAAATGAAATTGCATAAGATAAAGAAATGAAATAACTGCTGCAAAATGCAAATGTAACTATACAAGCAAAGAATAAAAGGCAAGCAAGACATGTAAATAGACTAAGTGGATACCTTAGTCAAGTAAGTGTTTTCTAACTTGATGTAGGTTAGGAGGTGTGTAAGGCCTAGGAGGCATAGAGTGATACTCTCCTAGACCTTAATTAGTTGTGAAAAAGGGAAATTCTAGCCAGAGAGCTCCCTTAGGGAGGTTTCTTGTTTCACTTGGTTGTTTATGTGGATTAACCAGACAATGTTGGTTTTCACCTTAAATGGGTGGTGTGTCTTTAGAGAACTCTACTTCTAACCCTTATTCTATGTCAACATTGTTGATGGTTGGGGGAGCTACATTGTCACCATAGATCACAACCTCTCCACCCTCATAGGGCAAGTGGATCTTTTGATGAATAGGTGAATAAACAACTTGTAACTAGAATTTATCTCTTACCACAAAAGCTATCATGACATTTCCCTTTACAATAGCATGTGCTCCATTGAACGATTTTAACCATGTTGTCTTTGTCAGCTTGATCTAGTCAACTAGACCAAGTTTATCAATGACCAAGAATGGGATGATGTTGGTTGTTGCCCCATCATCAACATGTACCATATGGATTTTATATTGTCCTACATGAATTGTTATAAACATTGGTGCACTGGTCACCTAATCCTTTTCAAGGTTAACCTTGACTACCTCATTGCAAAATTTGAGGAGTGTTGACCTTGAATCTTGGGTTGTGAGGAAAAGCATTATAGAATGGATGGATTTTTCATCTATTAGAATATCTCCCTTGATAGGAATAGATGTTAGCATGTGAACTAATGTCTTGCGATGAGTGGATGAGGTCATTATCAGGTCATATAGGCTCAAAGTTGTGTTTTCTTTGTTTGAGAGCTTGTTTAACTTGTTCCAATGCATTCAAGAAATCTTTTCTACTATCCATTGTTTTGGCAGCCCTTACCTCCTCCATATGGGCTAAGAGATGGACCTACCAAGGAGGAGATTTAACCTTTTCTTGTGTAGTAAGCTTCTGAGCCTTAGTGCTTTTTCATTGGTTGTTTGCACTTGCATTGGAGATTTGAGATGATGAAGCCATGGGTATGGATATCAAGGGGATGGGCTTAGGAGGACCCAACTCCATATGCTCCATTATCATTTTGTTAGTGAGATGCTCATTGGGTCTCTTGGGATGTGACTTTGGATAGGTAGGATGGGACATAGTTCCCACCATTGGACCTTGGGCAAGCAAGGGGTCCACACATCATGGCACCTTGATAAGAAAGAGTTTCTGGGTTATCATAGCCACAACATGCTATGGGGCCCTAACCACAAAGGGTGTTGTGGGCACCTAAGGTGGTGCTTTGATGATGAAAGAGGTCTATGATCTAGTTGATGTTGAGGCCCCATTGTTACCATAGGGCACACGAACCATGTCATTACCAGAGGGCACATGAACCATGTCATTACCAGAGGGCACATGAACCATAAATGGCTCATGTTCCACTTCTACATTGTCATCAACATTGATAGCATTGATGATGTAACCTACACTGCTAGCATTGAGGGGGTCTTTGTAGACTTTCATTGATTGGTTTTCTTGTCATATGGGATTACTATCATTAAGGATAAATTTTCCTTGATTGATCATGCATTGAATGTCATCTTTTAATGCCAAGTAGTAGTCTGTATAATGGCCATGCAATTGGTGATAGTTGTAAAATTAGTCCAATCTAAAGTTTTTAGGAACCATGGGCTCATTTGGAATAGCTACTGAGTAGTTTTTGAGGACCTCATAATATCTCTCATGGCACTTACGTGCATCCTTAGACATTTACTTTTGTTGGATGCACCTAGCACAAAGCAACTAGTCCAAAAGCTCAGATAGCTTGATAGGCAATGTGGTATACTTTGAGAAATCCTTGCATTAAAAGTTTGGCCTTGAGGAAGCTTAACCTACAACCATCAATGGTGTAGGTTGGTTGGTTCCCATAGTGCTAGAACTTGATACTTTGTTGTTTTTGGTTGGGGCTTTAGGTTCCTTGGCTATTGATTTAGCATTGTCGGGTTTCACTTCATTGGCCATAGCTACAACGGTTGTTGTTGCCTTTCTATTTTTCTTGTACTTTTTCGTGTGCACATTTTTATAGGCCACATAGGCTAGGTCATTGCTAGCCTCTATCATGTCTTGTATGCTTTTTATCTAAGAAAATGCTTGGCTTAAGGAATGTGGGGCTAGATAGTATAACTTTAACTCAATAAAGTCATTTACTATGCCTTTGAAGATAGCTAGATGATGAGTTTCTACTATTAGCTCATTGATTTCATTGAGGGAATTACTTCAACATTGTAGGAATTTTTGTACTAGCTTTAGTACCACTTGCTTCATTAATTGGTCCAATGTGGCATGGGGTTTCAAGTTGTACTTGAAGCAAGTTACGAATTGGCTGAGCAACTCTTCCAAAGTGGATATGGAAGGCTTTGGGAGTGCATAGTACCAGTTGAGTGATTTTCTAGTCAAGGACATGACAAAGATGTAGATGATTTCATGTCACCATGCTTGTAGAGGTAGGTATTCAGAACAAAAAGTTACAAGGTGGGCATTTGGGTCCCCTTCATCATTGTATTTGGTTAACTAAGGAAGTTGGACCCCAAGAGGTAGGATCAATGGTGGGACCACAGGGTTGATGGGATCACCCTAGTAGAAGTCCATCACATGGACTATATTAGAATTAGTAGCTTTAAGCTACCTAACCTCCTCCATAAATTTTTGAATAAGTTGCAACACGTAGTCCAAACTTGAGGAAGATGCGATTGGTTGTGCTACCCATGGTGTCGTCTGAGTAGCCCATAACCATGCTATGAGCTGTGTAACCATGTGAGATGCTTGTTGAATTTGTTGTTGCATGTATTACTATGTGTGTGACCATTGTTCCATAAGCACAAAGGTTGTGGCCCACCACACGGTTGTGCCTTGGGCTATTGTTGGAGGTGCTAATGAGATGGTTGGGATGAAGAACACTTGACTCATTTGTGGTTGAGACAAGGGCATTGTATGTAGATACAGCTGTGTTAGAGTCATTGATGCCAATAAGGAAGGCTACATAGACTGGGAAGAGATGACAAAGGGGAAAGTGGTAGAGGGTCCCACACCTTTTTTTGCATGTAGTACTTGATGGCTAGCTACCACAGGTGTGGACTTGGGTGGTGAAACTGATTCTACTACTTTGAAGAAGGTAGATGATTGTGATTGGTGTGGGAAAAAATAGAAATGTGGTATTGGATAGAGGTGTAGAATGGGATGCCACTCTCTGAACAAGCCTTGAACTCCTATTGCCTATCCTATAAGGGCTCATCATAGTTTGATGTTGCATCATTTTCATTAGGCCCAATAACCAATGAAATTTATCAATAATCAAGATAAAGGCATTAGGTATAGGAATGAATTCCTTCCCATAATGATGTATGATTTGAAAGCTGCACTTTGCATCTAGTTCTTGGTGGTCTAGGGATAGATCCACCTGAATATTCACATAGAGGAAGTTTTATCTTTCATCATCGAGTGTCATATGCTTGGGTGGTTGGTTGCACAGTCTAAGTCACTACCATTGTGGTTGTATAGAAAAAGTGGGGCTCAATGTCTACCATCTATTGGATGGGATGAACCATATTTTTTCTTAGGGTAGAGGTTGAAGGATTCATAGGATTCATGTTATCATGAAAAAATTTAAGAAATGAAAATGCTAAATAGAAAATGATTAAGTGCAGAAAATGTTAAGAAAACAGCCAAGTATGAAAACTATGAAAACAAGCCAAAAAATGACTAACTTTGTAAATGCTGTTAGAAAATGACTAACTATGATGTTACACTTGCTATGCTCTAAGAGGTTTTTATGCTCTCTAGAACACCCAGATCTTGACACAATAGACACAGTTGGGATTTCATCCTATGAGGTTCCAAGGGAACCGACAACTAAGACCAATCTACACCAACTGAATTGCAGACAACTCCTATGCTAGCCTATGATCCAATTACTACCATGGTAGGTTCAAAGGGGTGTTATGTATAAACTCGATTAAAAATAGTAAAGAAGGTGTAGAAAGCATGTGGGACTATCCTTGAATAGAGAAGGAATGGGAGGCCCTCCTTCTAGTGCAAAAAACTATGACATCCGAAAACATCAGAGGCTAGAAAACTAAGAGGTTGGTGAGTGTATAGCCTAACCTTGAATATATGACAGGGTCATGTTGGAAAATGAAAACAAGAAACCTTGAATAGTCTTGTTAGTTAGACAAGGACTTACATGTTGTTAAGACAACCATGTGTTAGAGGGGTTTATGCAGCATTACGTGCAATCATCGAGGCCAGCTAAGCTAGAGTGTATTGGGGTGTCTGAGCTTGAGAAAAATAATGTAAACATGTAAATACATATAAAACAATGAGAAAATTCAATCACTATGCTAAATTCCTAAGAAAAATTCTTGATAAATGCAACAAAATTTGAGAACAAAAGTGCATCACCCCAAAAGGGGTTACATAGCTATTTTAGGAAAAGAGGTGAGAGTGGTATGTGGTGTACAAGTAGGCACAGTGGTAGTGTAGTAGTGTAGTCATAGTCCTTAGGATGTTCAGGATGTGGAACTAATAATTGCTATGTAGATTGAACCTACTGGGTTGGTTGTTGCTATGTTCTTTGGGTAGAAAGGTGAACTATGTTTTAGGAGATGCCAAGGTGCAAAGTGTCAAGTGTGCTCAGGTGCAAGAATGCTAGGGATGCTCAAAAAGTCAAAATGCTCAATGCTCTTTTGATTTTCCAACCCCTAGAATGCTAAATTTTGGGATATTTATAGGGCTAGTGGTTATGGGACATCAGTATACCAGACACCATGTGGCATGAGGGTAGATAGGATTACACTAACATGCTATGCTCCCATGGGAGTAGCAAAGTGTTATTCTCTATAGTACTGCAATGGATGCTCGGAGGCTACTAAACCATGAATACATTGCCAAGACTACATGTGCTAGAGTTTAAATGATCATAATGTACCTATAAACAAGGCAAAAAATAGTGAAATCTGGAGGCTACGCGCTACGACTACATCTTCCCCTCTTTCGAGTAGGATCAAGCATAGGAACAATTTTGGAGACTAATGGGGGATGCAAAAGAGATGCAAATTGCTAATCTTTCTTGTTGGATGAATGTTGAAGCTGAGATGAAGGTTGATGCTAAGTTTTAGAGGCTTTTGGAGGATGTTTGAGGCTTTTCTTTAGTGTCAAGCTAGCTATGCTCTAAAGTGTAACACAACACTTAGTCAAATTTTTGCAAAAGCTAATGTCCAACAATTGTTACGCTAGCTATGATGGGGAGTGTAGCAAGGACACTTAGCCAAATTTTGATAGAATCTATGGTCTCCTTTCATGGTACGTTGGCTATGCTCTAGGATGTAGCAAGAGAGGTTGCCTTAGGAGTTGGAAAACTTGCCAAAAATGTCTCTTCCATGTTGAGCTAACTTGATACTCTTTTGCCTAACACTTAGGAAAAATTGGGCACTAAAAAGTGTGTTACATTGGCTACACTAGGGAGCATAGTAAGGCATAGTAATTCAAAAGATAGAAAATTTGCTGAACTATTTTTTCCATCCCAAGAAACCTTGACAACTTCTAGCTTGGCACCTGGGTCAACTAGCCATTGGAACATGTGCTACACTAAATACGCTAGGGAGCTTTACCAGCATGGCAACCTAGGAGCTAGAAAATTTGCCAAACTATTTCATTCATCTCAAGAAACCTTGACAAGTTTTGGCTTGGCATTTGGGAAAATTGACCATGGAAGAGTGTGATATGTGGGGTACATTAGGGAGCATAGTAGGCAGATTCAAAGCATATCAAGACACTTAGAAAAATTTTCATGCAACTGCTACTGACACTTAGAAAATTTGGAAAAATAGGCCTTGATGCATGCTATGTTGGATATGCTCAGGAGCATAGCACCAACACTTAGAAAAATTTGCCAAGTTTTGACACTTAGACAAATTTTTTGTTGAAGTGCAGAGACCCAAAATTGGTAGTGTTTCATTACTAATACTAAGTAAAAGCTAGAACTCAAGGAAATATATCAGAAGTATCATAGGATGTTTGAATGAAATTGAAAATATTCTAAGAAATCCAAAACATGTACAAAACCTTAAAACATGACACAAGAGATGAGGGTGTAAGCCAAGAAGACATAAATCTCAGTTGAACATGTTAGAACTATAAAAATAGAACATATGAAATACTTGTCAATTCTAGGGCTTACAATAAACTTACAAAATTCCATTGGATGACCCATAATAAGTCTCAAAATGACTTAGTGAAGTAGCTATAACAACGGAAAACGTCGGTCACTAGAAATATTGAGCGAAGATCCGTGTACACAGTCTTAACCACAGATTCGTGCAAGGGCTGTGCTAGAGAAAACAGATTTGAGGTGCCCTGAACGGTCTTGTTCGATCAGACAGGGACTTACTTAATAAGTAAATTATCGAATATCACGATAGTATATATTATATATATATATTTCACAAAATGAATTAATTCGGTGAATCGTAGAAGGAGTAGAAAATAATGTAAAGAACTTGAAATAACGATAACGTCAACGCAACAAGGAAGATCAGATTTAGGAAACATGCGTAATTCCAAGATCTATGATTTAACTCAAAAGCTGAATATATTGCATACAATGTTCCAACGGTAGACTTTTCTTATCTTTGTGCGAAGCATACATGAAACAACAAGAAAACTATTTAAAAGGGAGAATAGAATGAAGGTTGATCTACCTCGTAAGCCAAAAGTGGAATGCAAGGAAGGTCAAGCCTGGATGTCTATCGATCAACTATTTCTGATCAATAAACCTTACCAATCATACCAGATGATCTCTCGATCTCTGATTTGCTCCTTTTTCCATTGGTAATCTTTGCTTAAAGCTACTAATGATTGCTAATGAAGAGGATAATGTTTTCACTAAGAAGATTGATCACTCCCGTTGCCAATGCTCAAACAATGCCTTATGTCCTTTAAAAGAAGAAAATCCCCTCTCTTTGTCTTTTTCTTCGTCAGTTGGGGTATTTATAAGTTCAGCATCATATGGGAAGGCACGGTCTTGATGACACGTGTCTCGAACTTTCAAGCACTATTGACTTGAAAATTTTTCTGTTAAATTTGGTCATGCCACATTACGTCTTGGGGGCGAGGTGCACTATAAACCACTCTTGCTAAAACTGCCTCATGATTACGCTACGATACGCTGATGAGCGTATTGCCATGCATGAATAACAAGTGTGTGTCTAGTACTACCTTAGCTGACTTTATACTGCATTACGCTCGTTTACGCTGTGTAGCATAGTAGAGCGTAATGTGATGAATTCCACATGTGTTACACTTATTTATGCTGCAGAGCATAATAGAGCATAAAAGTGGTTAACTCAAGCCCTTTTTGCGCTTATTTACGCTGCAAAGCATAATAGAGAATAAAATGGTCAACTTTTCAGTGCGTTACGCTTACTTACATTGCGTAGCATAATAAAGAGTAAAGCAAGCAATTTGCCATGCCTCTTTGGACGTTGACTTTGATTTCTTCAAGGCTCATTATGTTGCTTTGTGTAATGGAGTGTGAATACAATCGTGATCAAAATACTTGGTGGAATATGCGACAAGTCATAGACCGCTGCTTAGGCCTTAAACTTGTCATATTTGCAGAAGTTCCAAATTTCTACTGACTTCATTGCTACAGTAAGCTACCTTTGTTACATCACGCAAAATTACGTTGGACAACATGACGGTATATTGCGTAATGTAGCGTACAGAGCAACAAAGTTAGAATTTGTTAAGAAATCTGGAGACTTGATGTTGCACGCCCTTTTGCGTTGTTTTGCCTTCTGGATTTCTACTACAAGCTTTTGCCTAAATTGTGAATCTTCGCCTTAGGCTGATCCGTAATTTCCATGGTGTTTCAATGGCCCCTCTTTATTGACATTTAGAGGGCTTGCTCGAAAGACGTCGATAAAGAATACGAAACACCGGATAGGTAAAAGTACTGACAACATCCGTTGATGGTTACTTAGGTGTCGCCCTGTCAATCTAGAAGTGCAGAAGTGGGAAAACTGAAGATAAAATGGTACGGGGGAATTATTACAGAAGCAAAAGGAGGGAGTTTCGAAGAAGACTCAAATGGGTGAGTACAGCTTTTTGCGAATAAGTCATGAGGCATCCTCCTACAATTGCATTTTCATGGAGTTATACCGTGATATTGTAGATAAAGGGGCTTGCAAAGATGAGTTGTGTTATGTCTGCATGGCTTGGATGAGTTGTTTTTCATCCATTTTGCTGACTCCCTTTTTTCTTTATCGCCCACTAGGCAAGTTGCATTGCGCCAGTTCATGGACTTGATTGTAATGCAGATGCGGAAAGCGTATGTTGTGTATTCACATTTTGTACAAGGAAAGAAGATGGAATTACCAAGGAGGGGAATAAGAATAAGAGGTCGGATTATGAGGAAGATAGGGTTGCACTCCCAAGTAGACAGGCTAACCTAAGTGGCCATCTCAAAATGCTATCTGTACTTCACTGCTCTGGTGAACATACTTTTGAACGACATCCTCGTAGCAAGTAACCTACAATAAAAAAAAAGAAAACAAAGGACACCATTCCTTAGCTGAATCGCTGGAGAAGTTGTTGAAACAAGTACCGTCCAAGACATGAAGGAGTGAGCGGGCCATGGGTAAGGGACTGTAGCAAGAGGCCAGGGTCCCAATGTTGATACTTGACCTAGCAAGTTGCCATCAACCATCAGACTCACCACACCGAACTGGTTATGCAAAGAACTAGCTAGATGAATCTGTGAAGTTGGAGTTTGATAGCGATGATGACCGGAGATTCCCAAGGCCGTGGTTGATGAGAACTCCCTTGGGGCTTCGGATAGCAAAACTGACCTCTCATAAGTACCATCATTGAAATGGTCGCAGTAACGGTATCTCTGAGGGATCAGTAGTATGCCTTTAGGCATATCCGAGGAATCAGTAGAATGCCCATGAGGTAGCGATGCTGGGGCTATCCCAACATCCCACCCCATTCATTTTGCAGCCACGCAGAGACGTTTACACTTGCTTGATTCATATGTTGGTGGTCTGTAGGTCTCAGTTTTAAGTCCTGGTAGACTGTTGTTGCTGGTTTTAAGTCCTAGCAGATCATGGTCCTAGTTTAAAGTCTGGGAAAACTGAAAAATGCTAGTTTTACGTCGTAGCGGATAGCGGTAGAGTTGATTTATGGTCTCAGCAGACCATGCTGTGGATGTCAATTTCATGTCGTGACCCAGGGACAAGTTTGTGTTGGTTTTACGTCTCAGCAGATGGATGCTTATCTTTGTTAGTTTTATGTCATGGTGGACAGCTGGTGCCAGTTTAGCATCATGGTGGACGCATGTAGGAAATGCCAGTTTTATGTCTTGGCAGACCTATACAACACTGCTAGTTTTACGTTGTAGCGAACGATTGCAATTTGCTAGTTTTATGTCATGGTGGATGATCGTTGCCAGTTTAGTATTGTGGTGGATGCATGCAGAAAGTGTCAGTTTTACGTTGTAGTGGACGATCATTGCCAGCTTAGCGTTCTGACGGATGCATGCGGAGAATGCCAGTTTTACGTCATAGCGGACGATTGTTGCCCCTGATGTTAACACTGGATATGTAGCTAGATGTAGTACTGCTTTAGGTATATATGGTTCATGGGATTTGATAACTCATTGCCATTGATGTCTGCTAGCTTGGATGCACCGTTGCCATACACATCGGCTACTAAGAAAGGGCCCTCCTAGTTTGTAGAGAATTTACCTACTAGTTCACAAACGACCTTGAGAACCAAATCTCCTTTCTCGATCGGACGTTGTTGAAGATTATGACAGTGCTTTTGCCTCTGCTTATCTTGATACTTTTCGATGGTATGAAGTGTCTGTAGTCGCTTCTCCTCTACTGAGTCCAAATCCATGATTCGAGACTCGGTGTGTTGAGTGTCGTTTATAATCATGGAGAGGACCATCCGTAGAGAAGGAACTTGTAAAGCAAGGGGCTGCACTACCTCAGATCCATAGACTAGGCTATAGGGTGTACTGTCTGTAGCTGTTCTTCATGTGGTACGATACGCCCATAGCACATAGAGGATCTTTTCATGCCATCGTCTTTTGTTACTGCTGAGCATTTTCTTGAGAAAATTGATAATGACCCTATTCGTTGCTTCAGCGTGACCATTTGCTTGTGGGTAATAAGGTTAGGAAAAAGATTGTTTGATACCAAGGCTATCACAAAAATATTTGGTTTCCACACTACTAAATTGTGGCCCATTGTCGGTCACGATAGTCATTGGGAGGCCAAATCTAGTTACAATGTTGTCCAAAATGAAATGGTAGACCTGTTGAGATGTGATCTTTCACAAAGGGATGGCTTCAACCCAGTTTGTGAAATATTTGGTAGTGGTGATCATGATGCTGTTCCCTGGAGAGGATTTTGATGCGATAGGCCCTATAATGTTTAACCCCCATCGTTGGAAAGGCCATGTAATCTGTGTCATGTGTAGTTCTGTAAGTGACACATGTATAAGGTTCGTGTAACGCTGACACGTGTCGCACATTTTAACCTTTGTAAGATAGTTTTTTTCATATATGGCCAATAATACCCTAAGCGATAGATTTTTGCGACCATGGCCCATGGGGCTACGTGCCCTCCACATAGTCCCTCATGAACTTTGTCGACTATACGTTGTGCTTGGTCTTTGTTAACGCAAGTAAGTAATACTCCATCGAAAGAGTGTCTACAAAAGGTATTGTCTCCTATGATGACGTATTGCCTAGCTTGCTTGCGGATTGCATCTTTTTGTACATGTGTTAGCTCATGTGGTGGTTCGCCATGCAGAAGGTATGTTTTAATGTTATCATACCATTCTAGCATTTCATCCACGAGTAGTGAAAATATTTACATCATCTGAATGACAGGATCTACACACTTTGTCATTAAGGTAGGACAAGTGTCAAATAGGTGCGGCGGAAAATTCAATGGTAATGTAGCCAATGCATCGACTAGTGTGTTGTCATTTTGAGGCACATGTTGGGCATTGGTTGCTATGAACTGCTTCAGAAGATCTTTAGCCATATCATAGTAGGGATATAAATGTATAGCCTTGCAGGCGTACACTCCTGTGATTTGATTTATCACGAGCATCGAATCACCCCTAATCGCCAGGTATTGAACGTTAAGCTCTCTGGCTATTAATAATCCCCTGAGGAGCCCCTTGTACTCTGCCACGTTGTTCATACAGGGGAAAGTCAAGTGGTAGGTGTATAGACATACATCCTCAGGTGACAGTGTAATGACCATGGTGGCACTGCTGCCTCTAGCGGTTAAAGCTCCATCAAGATGTAACGTAGCTTCGAGGCTTGTTAGAATAGGGCTTTGACTATGCAGATGTTTGTCAAGAAATTCAAGCTCTATCGTCACCTGACTATCAATAGGTGATGTCATTAGTTGGTTGGATATCACTTGGCCTTTTGTAGAAGATTGGTCAATGTAATGAAGATCGAATTCTGTCGTGATAGCTTTCCAATGAGCTATCCTACTACTTTCATATAGGTTGTGCGTAATAGCTCTCAGGATGTTATTCTTGCAGATTATATTGACTTTGCTATGGAAGAGATAGTGTCTACACTTTTTGAGTGCAAACACTAATGCTAAACAATTATGTTCTACTTCATTACACCTCATTTCATATGCACATAGAGCATGACTCAAGTAGTAGATGGGTACTTCTGACCCATCACCTCTCTTTTGACAGAGTAATATAGCTAGGGATACATCTAAGGTTGCGAGGTAAATGTAGAATGGTTTATCCCTTTGTGGTAGGAATACCATTGGCAAGCATTGAAGTTCTTATTTCAAGCTGTCAAACACATGCTGACAATCGTCTGTCCACTCGAAATTAACCCCCTTCTTAAGAAGATGCTGCATAGGGTGTAATTTATCTGTTAATTTCGAGATGAACCGCCTAATAAACTATAGCCACCCTTGCAACCCGCGTAATTGCTTGAGACTTGTAGGGGGTGTCAACTCAATGATGGCCTTGACCTTGTTAGGGTCTACTCGTATGCTAGTTTTCGACACCACAAACCCCAACATGCATCCAGTTTTGACTCTGAGTACACACTTCTTTGGGTTAAGCCAGAGGTCGTATTTAGAGCATCTTTTAAGGACTAACTTTAGGTCCTATGAATGATCTTCTGACCTTACAGACTTAACAGCTATATTGTCAACATAATCATTCAGTCTTCCTAGGAGATAATCACTAAAGATGTATGTCATAGCTTGTTGATACATAGCTTTGGCATTTTTTAAACCAAAAGACATCATAGTGTAACAAAAGGTCCCCTAGGGTGTCATGAATGTTGTGGTCAGCTAGTGTTTTGGGTTGATGTGAATCTGATTATAGCCTGAAAAACCATCCATGAAGGATAAAAGCGCATGTGTAGCGGTTGTATCTACTAGTTGATCGATACTCGGTAGTGGGAAGTTGTCCTTGATTGTGGCTTTGTTAAAGTCCTGGAAGTCTATGCAGATGCGTATCCCTCTGGTCTTCTTAGAGACAACTACAATGTTAGATACCCAGTCTGAGTAATCGACCGCGTAGATGAAACCAATCTGGTACAGTTTAGTGATCTCATCATGTACTGCTAGCAAGATTTCTGGCTTAATTTTCTATGCTTTTTGTCTAATCGCTTTAATATGAAGGTCTAGAATTATGTGATGTTGTATTAGCCTTGGATCTAGTCCTGGCATATCTTCATATGACCATGCGAATACTGTGACGTTATTCTGGAGTACATGTTTTATATTGTCATATGCATTTTGGTCTAGTAAAGAACTAACCTTAAGAGTGTTGTCCTCACCTTTATGCATAACCACAGGGACCTCGTTGAGGGGGTCTTCTGTTACATCTCCAGCCTCCAGGTCTAGTGTGCACGTTGATTGTTCTGGCTAGTCTAGAGACGTTTCCAATGTGGCTATGGTTGTGTCATTGAGGGAAAGGTTAGTTCCTACTAGTGTGAGATCAAATTGTTTAATGATTCTCCCATGTGGGCCTGTTAAGGCTAGGGGTGCAGATAAAGTTGCGTCCATTTGCCAACTGTCCTGCAAAATTGCCAAATATGAAAGTGATTACAAAAATGCTAAGTTAAATGCCACAAGTATTAGCGTATGATGCTTGGTGTAGTTTGAAAAGGTATGATATGACATTGCCGAGTGTGAAGAGCTAACTGAATTTTCAATACTATGAACAACCTATAATTAATGTGACTCGATTACGAAGTGATAATGTGTAGTAGTTTAAGGTCGTTTCGGATTGTAATGTATGTGATATCTACCACATTAATGCCCTGATCTTTGGGTTCCATCTCATGCTGACACCAGCGCTTAGATAAGTCCCGCTTTAATTGGGCATCAAGTCGGTTAGTCTTGCATATTATAAGTAAGCGGTTCATATCGAAAATAGGCTGTTGACTATTGCAAATTTGAATTCAGCTATAGCACAGAGAGAGGAAGAGCAAAAGATAGTAGTGCGTTATTTGTGAAGGTTTACAGAATTGTAACTATGGCGCCAAAGGTGAGAGAAAAGAATGCCAAATTGGTGAAAATCAATGAAGTGCAGGGGAGTCTGTAGCATGCTTCACAGGCCTTGGTTGAAGTATGAGATGTTACTCCCCTAAATTGGTAGGCCATCTCTCACTTATTCGCATTGCTTTCGGTGATATATTTTTTCTTTTGTTTATTCTTTTGAGTTATCTGAATAAACTAGAGTTTTAGGATATAGACCTTGTATTAAAACAAGGGTTTAGATAGCGGTATTGCGTCTATCACCATTGTCTGAGACAAATCTTGCACTGTTGCAAGGGTTTAAGAAATTTTGGCTACGTGGCTAAAGTGTAATTTGTAGTTTTCCTAAGCATGCAATGAAATCTAGATTTAGACTTTTGTCTGATGGTAACGTGTTTATGTTCTGTACAGCATAATGGTAAAATATATCCTAATTTTTTTGGACATTGTCGGGGTTTTGTGTTGTATAAACCCTCCTACAGCCAATGTTCCTCCCCCTCAAACTTGCCTACAGGGGAAAGCAATATGGTTCCGGAAGGGTGCACAGGAGTTCTTGTAGTTTTTTTTGCATAACTACAGCATCATTGTTTGGTCGCATTTGCCAGGCGATGTGGCTATAGCCATTTTGGAAAATTTATTAGTTGGTTCTACACAGGGCGTTTTGGCTTTCCTGATAGATGGAGCTATTAACACTGGTCGACCTCAAGACCATGAACTTAGCGCCAAAGGATTGAGGCATTTAAGTTGGATCTGGGAGTTGCCCAGATTTAGTTGTTATCATGCCTATAACACTTTGTTCATAGCTCGTCATGTCTCAACCTACTTTCATAATCCACCGGGCACGGTGTATTACTCAGGCGGGTAAGTCGCTTTACTTGCGGTGATGTTAATATGTTTTCTAATGTTTGAACTGGTAGAGCATGGGATAGTAATGTGCTATATGATTCAGGTTCTTTATCAATGAAAATGGGTTATTGGAAAATAATGCTAAATGATCCCTGACCGAAAGGACGATAAATGAGTTTACGTCCACTAGCAACATACGCGCCGGTGTCATGGGGCAAATGGCCTTCGAGATTCCTGAGTATCCCACCTGTTACTCTGATTCTTTCAAGAATTGTTAGAGCCTTAGATGGTTCCATGAGGAATGGACTTTGAACCCACCCCTCACCCTCACGGATGTGCAAAGGAAGCTTCCTTCATTTCCTTTGCCATTCGGACCTGGTAAGGTTTCATCGTTACAATTAGTTACAGGATATTATTGTTTGAAATGTTGTATAACATTGTCTTTGCTATCTTGACTTGTGTTATCAGTTAGGGAATCTTAGGAAGTTACCATTATGATTTTCGGCTGCAAGGCGAACACCCTCCTCTTCCATTACAGCGACATAAAGGAAGCATAACGCTGGCTCAGCCATGCGGTGGCCCTAGCTACGTTGGTTACTAAGCTACGGGAGGAGAGGCTGATGCATTTGTTCCTGGCTATAACCCCAAATGTCCCTGCAAGTAAAATGCTAATCCTAGTTAACTCCTTCAGTGAGGGGGTTGAACATTTTTGCATGCGCGTGCGTAACGTGCATGTAAATTTTGACATTGATGCTCAGCTATTTACTAACCTTTACAGTGTCCCCTCCGATGGTCTTCCCATAGAAGAAAAGTCAAGGAGAAGCCTCAAATGTCAGGAAGAGCTGGAGGAGTGGCTGGGGACTAAGAAGGACACGAAGGGGATTCCTTATGAAAAGATCGTGTTGGAGGTTGCCAAGACCATTTATCCCCTCTTCTGAGCCCGGGCCTTCCGCAGAACGCTCTCACAGTGGAAGTTCTTCACCATAGAACAGGCCCATATCATGCGAGAGGTGATAGAGGAAGGGACCCAATTCGACTGGGCGAGCTATTTTGCTGAAGGGTTACACATTGAAATGATTAGGCTCCGCCAAAAGCTCGAGTCCCGTTTCAGTGTGCACTTCACCTTTTTCATAGCTTGCCTCTAGCGTTTTGCCAAATTTCTGGTGGTCTAGAGGAATGGGGTCTGGGTGCAATAGGACCGAGACTAGTTATCCAAACCCTGGATCTCCCACCTCTTCGGCACTACCTGGTCATAGGATCCTTCGGAGGGAATTGGGGAGTCATTTTCTATAATAACTAGGAATGTGAAGACACCTTGAACATGCGGCTCTGATAGCGTAGGTGGGGCACTTCCCTCTTACATCGGTGATGCATCATAGGGGAAGCACCTGGTGGCAGAAATAGTGGATGCTTTGGTTCAATGTAAAAGGCCTTGTCTAACCAAGGCGCCTGTGGAGCCAGTAGGTGGTGCAGGTAGAACTGTACAAGTCAGGTTTCAGTGGAGTAAACTTCCACTGGTAAGCGAGAGGATACAGTAAAAGTTATGGTAATTGTTGTATTACACAACTTATTCAAGGTGTTTTGAATTATTTAAGTGTATTATATGGCAGGAACACGGAGACCTATAGAGTAGTTGACCCCTGAGATAGGGGCTATGGTGTTATGGCATGGGGAAGGGGCCCTAGTTTTGGAAGAGGAGGCCTCAATTATTAGAGTGAGTGACGCACAGACCCTTGTGTGCGACGAGAGAGTGGAGGCAGAGAACGTTGATGCACTTCCCACTGGGACAAAAAAAGGTAATCAATCTATTAAAATTTTTAAGAGATTCTATTATTAGCCAAAATTTTTTACTTAATTATACCACAGATGAACGAGGTGATTCCCCGTCCATCATTGTAAGCATAGTGTGGGGCAGATTCCTCGATAAATTCGCCTTTATGGAAGGTGTCATCAGTGATATGATCGAGCACTTAGAACACTTTGATCCTGGGGCTGGTATGTTGTGACTATCGTATGCTTATTTTGTTATAAGGTTATAGTGCTTAATTACGTTTCATCTAATATTTGTCATTAGGAGCTCGCCTTTGATGGGACTCTATGGAGCCCATTGACCTGGACACCATCGAACCCTCATCGAAAGCAACAGTCGTGCCACACAACATTTACGAAGAAATTTGTAAATGTGTGTTACGTTCAATCTGCTCCCTGTGGGAAAGTCAGAATGCCAATGAAGACCTTTGGAAGAAGCTACAAAGATCAAAGAAGGAAAGGATGTCTTTGACCAGAGAGGTCGGAGACTTAAGGTCATGATGTAAATTCCTGCAAGCTCGAGGAACAGGTGAAGAGGATTGGCGGACAGCTGTCATTAAATACGCTCGCTACTGGACCGTAGTCAAAAATAACGTACAAACTAGTCATGAATTAGTCGAGTAAAGGATGCAAATGGAGCTCCTGGCCCAGAAGAATTAAGACTGGAAGGACTTTTGTGCAAGTGTCCAAGAGTGGGGATAGACGCAGAAAGATCATAAGCATCTGTATAAGGGAGAAAGTATCACTTATCGTCAGGATTATCGAGATTCTACCGTTGAAGCTCAATCCTTGCGATTTTTCCTTGATGTTATTGGTGCGTATGAGGCCTTCGAGAAGTTCCAGGAGTAGGTGACGGTGATTGCGTCCCTGGAAAGAGAAATTACTCTTCTCGGGGGAGAGACCATAGTCCCTACCTTCTTCCCTGAACCACCCCAGTGGACTAGTGTGGAGAAGGGGAAGGTTAATGCTAGAACTACTTTGGGGAATGGGGTTTGGTCTGAGTTGACCAAAGATGAGATTATGCAATGTCTATGGATTGGCTTAGATCAACTCCCCTTTGCTACTGATGCAGGGCCATCGTGAGTAAGTTTTAGTGTTGTTGCATTTGAATTTTCTGAATTATCCTATCCTGGCTTTTGCTGATATACTTGTTGTATGTAGTTACAAGAAACGAACGAAGAAGGTGAACAAGATGAGGCATACGTTCAGGGAGGAGAGCGTAATGATGCAGATCGTCACCTTGGGGAGCAAGTTTTAGTGGAAGAACCCTGTGAAGTTGATGTTCCTCATGAGGGAATACTTCCTAAAAGGGATGGCCCGTATGAAGACAATTTGCTATGCTTGGAAGCAGAGTTAAGGGATACGGGAGACAGTGGTGCTAGAGGGGATGCATAATTATGATTACGCATGATTTTATTTATGAGATGGAACAAAGACAATATGAATTTTGACACGATTAATCATGAAATTTTCTCTATGGTTTTTAATTTTATGTTTTTATTTATACAAAGCATAAATAGAATTATTGAGGGTTTTGGGTAGGTGGCGTTATTGTGACCGTTGAATGGAGTTGCTAGTTTAAGGCCATTGCAGGCCATTACATAGTGTTTGCATAAAATAAAGATGAATTTGATAATTTGAGGCCGTCCTGGGCCATTAAGTGGTTTTTGTATAAAGATAGAAATTAGATATTTTAGTTTAGGGCCATTTCAGGCCTTCGCTAGTTTTAGGCCATTGTGGGCCTTTACTAGTTTTAGGCCGTTGCGAGCCATTTGCGTATGTCGGAGAGTGCAATTGATAAAAGTGTAAATATTTGTGTAATTGTATTAATGTAACTAATAGGAGTTAAGAAGCATAAATGGTGTAAACTAGGAAACGTAAATCGGGTAATTGATAGAAGACATAAATATATGTATACTAAACAAAACTGACAGTCAAAACTAATAAGCATAAATGGAAAAACTAGTGAAAGTGTAAAGATGCACGTAAATATCACGCAAGTCAATTGCTAGCCCGTAATTGTCTTTTGATAGCTTTTATGTTGAGTGGTGTGTAAGGGTGAGGAGATCTATGTCCTGACTCCTTCACATCATCTTCCTCTCCCTGAAATGGTAGGTCAGCCCAAGTTAGGCTATCATTAGTCATTTCGACTTGTTCAGTAATTTGGACATGGGTTTGATCTTCAGGAATTTTGATCTCTGAACCCCATTCTTCCTCGATGTTATTGATGGTTCTAGGAGTTATTTCATCACCATGTATCACTACCTCTCCCCCTGCATAAGGTAGGTGTATCTCTTGGTGTATCGGTGATGAAACTGCCCTCAGTTGGGCTAGCCAGGACCTCCCTAGAATCAAGTTGAAGCCGGGCATCTCCTCGATGATGATAAATGTGGCGTCTATTGGGAACTGGTCTCCTGACACAAAATTGATATGTACTGTCCCTTTGACTTGAACTGATGCCCCATTGAACGACTTTAGGCATGATGTGATCGTAGGACTGATCTGGTTGCCCAGGCCCAACTTATCCACTATAGGATAAGTGATGACATTTGTAGCCGCACCATCATCAATGTGCACCCTCCGGATCCGATGGTGACCAACCCGGATGGTGATGAACATGGGTTCTGTTGTCACTCAACTTTTCTCAGGATCATCTTTGATGAATTCATCATGAAAGGTCAATGGGGTAGGTTTAGGTCACTCAGCAGTGGGGGGAAACATGACAATATGTATCGCTTCCTCTTTCACTGGTAAGCTTTCATCCACAGGTATGGATGTCAGCATATGGACCATAGCCTCATGGTGCTTTTGAGACATCATAAGCAAGTTATAGAGGCTCAATGTTGTGTTCTTCTATTTTAGAGCCTGCTTGACTTGCGTAAATGCATTGAGGAGGTCTTGCTCTCAGTTGGGTTGCTTGTCCCCTCTTTCTTCTTCCATTTTCCCTAAGAGACAAATTTCCTGAGGAGGAATAGCATCGATCGGAGGGTTGTATTTCTTTCTGCTGAGGGGAGGTGGTTGTGTTTTTGTACCTTTGTCTTGCCCAGGAGGTGCAGGCGAAGGTACAAAAGCTAGGGGCCTAGGCTTAGCAAACCCTAGCGTAGAGCGGTCTTTGGTTGCATTAATTGGCACATCTCCTTCTATTTTTTCGTTGGATGGAGGTTGACGATTTTGGTTAGAGACTCATCGTTGCATAAAAGGGGTAGCTGGTGGTTTTTGTGCCCTAAGGATAAAAGGTGCCCTAGGAGTAGGTGTGGGCATGGTCGCAGCTTTATGTTAATGTGAGACTGAGTTATAGTTTGAGAGGACGTCCAAATAACAAAGGGTGGCCTCGAGGTGCTGCCAACTGCTGGTGAAGAACTCGTCCCCTAGGGTGAATTGATGAATACACATAATACAAAGGGTTGCTTAGGTGGTACCTTCCCCTCACTGTCCATACTTACTATCTTGATGGTGTATGTTACGTTATTTTCGTTTAACGGGTCTTTATACACATGCATCGCCTGGTTTTTGGGACGTGTTGGACTACTATTGTCTAATGTCAAAGAACCATTGTCAATCATGCATTGAATATCATCCTTCAACACCCAGGAGTAATCGGTGTCATGACCACACAATTAGTGGTAGTCACAAAAATGGTCTAGCTTGAAAGACTTACGGACTGACGGTTCATTGGGTAGAGCTAAAGAAGGGTTCTTCAGCAATTCACAATGACGCCTGTGACGCTTCAGAGCTTCTTCGGATATTTTTTTATTTTGAATATATCATGCTCCTAATAATTTTTCTAGCAGTTCTGAATGCTTTATAGGTAGGGCTGTATATTTTGAATGATCTTTACGCTCGAAGTTTGGTTTTGACTATGAGGGCTATTCAGGGGCAAGTGCTTCTTGGCCAGTGCTGCTTGCACTAGCCGTGGTCTTGGCAGGTGCTGTGGGTGCCTTCTTGTTATTCTTCTTTTTGGCACCCTTGGCCAGCGTAGTTAGTGTTGTCATTGTTATTTTACCTTTGCCTTTACCCTTACTATTGGTGTTCTTATAGGCCACATACGCTGGGTCTTTGCTAGCCTCCGCAACATCTTGGATGCTCTTAGTTTGCATGAAGGCTTGACTCAGGGAGCGAGGGGCATGGTAGTATAGTTTAGACTTGATGAAGTCATTAACTGCTCCTTTGAAAATAGCCAATAGATGGGCTTCCATGATAGGCTTATGGATTTCATTCAGAGTAGCACTCCATCGCTGTATAAACTTCTGGGTTGGCCCGAGTGGGTCTTGTTTTACTCCCATAAGTTGATCTAATGTGACTTGAGGCTTTAAATTGTATTTAAAGCGAGTCACAAATTGTGTTAGAAGCTGTTCCAAGGTCGAAATGGAAGAGCAAGGGAGTGCTCGATACCAGTCCAAGGTCTTACCTACTATTGGCACATTTGGCCACTTCATGGAACAGTTGAAATATTTTAATGGAAAAAGAATCTATGGTTGTGAAGGCACATGAGCATTTCAGCTTTAATGTTGAAGGTTGGGTGTTGAGATAAAGGTACCAAATTTGTCCCCTACAAAATTCGAAATTAGTATTATGGCAAGGAAGAAAGTATGTGATTTGTGAGAATTACGAGTTGCAAATTTCGGTTGTTCAAAATCCGGATATACCCTTACAAGACAAAATCAAAAATTAGCAAAACCAGCAATGCCTTCATTGTTTTAAAGTTACGGAAAAAGAGAAGGTAAGTC